>CAMTDV010000028.1:15608062-15773820 GCA_947069175.1 Scalesia atractyloides | reverse complement strand
TGAGACCAGTCTTCAGATTTGACAAAGGTTGCCGTCCATACTTCTTCTGAAATTTGTTAACCTGAAAGGCAGCCATTGCTAGATTCCAGGACACATCGATCTCGTCCAGGTCCTCCTCCATTATTTGACCAACTTCGGTTGGAAGAATGGATGGAGGAGTCAGATCACCTGCCAGAAAGGCGTTCAAGCTCTTTATCATCAAAGCTGCAATAGCCAATTTCTCTTTGTTTTTGTAAGTCCCGATAACGGATTAAACAGGTATCACTAACCAAATCAATAGCGGAAATAATGATTAGGATGAAGTACAACTTTGAATTAAAACCAACTTGCATACACTAGCAAAGTGTCTGATACAAGTTTTGCAAATACAACTCTCTAACCCTTTCATCTTGACCTAACACATCTATTTATAGTGATCACTAAACCCACCATTTACAACCCTAGGCCCCAAGGCACTAGGAAGCCCACAAACCCCTCTAAGGCCTAAAATATCCCTAATGTGTAAACCTTTAGCAATATAAGCCAACAATCTCCCCCTAGGTTTACAACATTAGTCTTTCGGTTGTGCATCCACTCCAAGCCGTCTAGCTATAATACCTGCAACAGCTGCAGTCCAGTCCTTCGCACACACTTCATATAGCTCTACAGTTCTGATTTGATGAGAAGCAAGAACCTGTAGGTCTTCGTCGTGAAAGCTCACTAAGTCGACCACATCATTCACTCTGAACGCCTTTTCTTTTGTCACTATTGCAACGTTGCCAACCTTGGGATCATGTAACCAAAAGTTAAAGTTCTTGAGAATCCGTCGTGGTAATGTAGGAGCAACCGGTATAACCAATTCTTTGTCAGTCGGCGGCCACATCACTGATTTAAATCTTTTCCCTGTATGGGCATCACGAACACCCTTCACAGCTCTCAAATAGGGTTCGGCAGTCTTCATTGTCTTAAAACCACTTTTGACCTCACACTCCAGCTTCTTGAAGAACCTTCATCCAGGGCCACACTCAGTAGTATCATCATTTGTATACGGAGCACGTAGTAAATTAGTAAGAGCAATCTTCGTCCACGTCTCAAACTGTGACTCTTTAGAATAATACTCTCGAGTCCATCTTGGCACACAATTATCCACATGTTCTTTACGTGATCATACATCCAGCTTAGCACCTTGGATTTATTCCCTACTTTGCTGTAATAACTAGAACCGAGCTCCATCACATAGCTTTCTGATTGGTTCGTTGGATCTTTGAGCTGGAAGTTCTCGTCAAGAGGATTAACGTTAACTTTCTTCATCAGTACTATATGTTTCTTCTTCTGACTCGTTGCACGCTTTTGGCTTGATGTATATTTCTTACGTGGATCGCCCAGATAATCATCTAAACCAGCTTGGCGTTCAGCAATCAACTATTCAGCCGCCTGTCTTTCTGCCTCAATTTCCTCCACCGCTCGTTGTTGTGCAGCCCGATGCCTTGTGCTCTATATTCATTGGGTCGTCCGTCGGATCAGAAAATTCCCTTCCAAACTAATTCTCTAACTTGGCTTTCAAATCGAATACCAGGGTCATAAGCACAATAACATCTCCCTGCAACTGATCTATAGTTTGATCTATGACATCCAATCGAGTTTGCAGTGAGGCAATTTGAGCATCTTTCAATACAACTTCCTACTCTAAGACGACCACTCTTTTCTTCAGATCCACAACGTCAACTTCCACATCCTCGTCATCACTATCCAACCCACCAAATTCAAACGCCCGCTTTTCTGACCTTCATACATATTCTTCATAAACATCATCACCACGACCTACACTACTTCCACCTGCCTCATATCCTCCTGCACCAGTTGAACTTCCCCCAAACTCCATCATCTGTAGTACTGTATCAGCTGGAATTGAGACAACAGTAGAATGCGTAGCAATAGGAGTGGTTGTCGGTTCAGATAAAGCAGGTGTAACAACTACCGGAGTATCGATAACAGATGCAGCAACTGTAGACACAATAGCAGTAGACATCATCAACACAAATTCTTCAGCAATACCGGCAACACGAACTTCAGATTGGCTTGATGGAACACTCGGCTTTGTTCGCCTCCTCTTAATCAGTGGAACCTCATCCTCTTCATGTTCGTCATCGTCCTCAATCATATCAGTCGGAGCAACAACAGGTGGAATATCTAGTGGAGGATCACCCTGTTTTTCTTGAATTTCCTTTAGATGAGCAATCAAAGCTTCCAAATTCTCTAAAGACAACTCTGGTAAAACCAGAGTCAAATTAGCGTTGAACTCTGTAAGATCATCAAGAAAAGCTTGTTCCGCATCGGTTTCGTCATCCGTAACCAGATCTTCTATCTCTTCTCTTTCACTGATACATCATGTTCTTCGGCCATGATTGCATTCACAGGTGGAGGAGCTGGGACGTCTAAGCCGACAACCTATGCAAACTTTCCAAATTTCTTTAGCATAAACCGACCAACAAACACAGTTTTGGATGTCGAACGGTTCTTCTTCATGAGACTGAAAATGGTTGGTCCCATCGGCTTCATGTTCAACAAGTTCGCATCTGAGGCGTCCTTTGCCAGGTCTGGGTAGCGAGCATCAAGAATCAACTGAACAAAGCGCGGATACAAAAGAAACATTCTCTTCTTGGACTGTCCAAAATTTTCTTCATATTGTCGAAGATATAACCAGAGTAGTTAGACTTCCAGTCCATAACTAGAGACACGATAGCAGATGTCTGAGCTTGGTTTGGCTGATCGAGACCTCCTTTGTTTTTCGAGACGCACTGCATAAACATATGAACCAGTAACCGCTAGTACGCTGGAAACATCTTCTTAAGCAGCGGTGGATACGATCCTTCATAACCCATCTCCATCAACACTGGTACCACCTTCTCTTTCGCATATACGGTTGGATCGCTAACAATATCAACAATCTGGAGCACCTCTCTGACACATGCTTCATTTACCAGTTGCTCCTTTCCCTGTATCTGTGAACGAATGTACGATCTCCCATTCGCGCCTCTTTGATGAAAACGAGCTCTCTTCCAGAAAGAATGCACTAAGTCTCTGTATATGACTCGATTGGCTCGGAGAGCATAGGCAATCTTGAAAGCGTTTAACCCCAAAATCATAGACTGGAACTCCTGATAGAACTCGGCTGGAGGGTCCGAAAGATAACCTACTTGGTTGTGGAACTGCTCCTCAACTAGCATAACAGCATCAAAGCTTCTTCAACCATATCTGTCAAGACAATAACCAAGTTAAATTCCAACTAATAGAAGTTAACGGAGTTTACCAGAATGAAGGTTAAAACTAACTGGATAGTTCAAGCAGATTTTAAGGTTCAAATATTTAAGAGTTCAAGTTAGTTTTTATGGGTTCAACAGTTGAAAAGGTTCAAAACGGGTCAGAGGTTCAAAAACCTTAAATCCGGATTACTGACAGGTCAACACTAATCCGGAAACGATGAAAAGGTTCATCCGGATTAGTAGAAGGTCACTTGTATTTCGGATAAGTTTGCAATCCGAATTACCCAACAGTATCTAGGATAAATCATCAATCCGGATGAAGATTATCTGAGATGAAATCCGAGTTCATCAATTCGGATGAATAACCATTCGGAATGAAATCCGAAATGCATGTTTCTTTGAAGATTAATCCGAGATGCTATCCGGAATGTTTTAAACATCAAAATTATCATCCAGATTACATAATTTTATGCATATTTACCTAATCCGGATGCTTTCCGAGATGAACAGTGCAATATAGAGATAATCAGAGAAGAATTTAGATTTCGGAAATTTGTGAATAATCCAAATGAGGTTTCAGAGACACAGATATACTTTCCAAAATGGGCTTCGGCCTCAAAAGAGTCCGGATTGGGCTTGTGTCAGGCCCAATCCGGAACAGTGATGTCCAGGTGGGCCTGTCCGGAAAAGCCCAATCCGGAGCAGTAGTCCAATTAGGCCTATCAGGAAAGGCCCAATTAAGAACAATACTAAGTGGGCCTATCCGAAAAGCCCAATCCGGAACAGTATTCTGGTTTTCCAATTTTAAGACCTTTTAAAAATTCTATTAGATTGGCCAAAATTTCGAAACACATTGGGCCAGTCCAATATCCATTGACATAAAACATTTAAACAAAAAACATCAAGTTGATTAACCAAGCATCCAACCACCTTTTACCAATCTACAAAGAGAAAACTGTTTAGCACACACATAAATATTAACACAGTCTTGCTAAGGGATCAAATCGTTTCAAAGGTCGACTAAGGAACATTTTTCAGCATAGGCAGGGTCAATTGGTCTAAGCGATTGTCAATATACTTGTCCATTTAAATCTAAAACTCAACTCTTCCAGTTCAAGCATTATGATACGCTTAAGGTAGTATTGTACTATGATACTCGTGTGTCCCATTCCATGACATACCCCCGCGATCAAGGTAAGCACAACAATTCATCGTAGCAGTGATATACTATGGTCATCCTTTTTATTTTACAACATCAGGCTATTGGTGAACAGGTCAGTACTTCCGTACAACAGAGAGACCAATAGTGACTGACGAGGGTTAGGCAAATACCTTATTTGGTACATAAGAACTTATGGAATATTCTCATGAAGAGACTTCTGTTCTCTTAGGTTTTGGCCTTTCCATTTTGGCTCTTTTAGACAGATATCCTGACTGTGCCTAGGTTTGCATATAATCTTGATGCAACAGAAGGGCAGCCAAGATATCCCTGGATGACTCAACAGTATAAAGTCCTAAAACCTCAGACGTTGCCTATCTATCAACACAAGATTTAAGACCATGAAATCATACGCCTATAGTAAGTGACCCACTGAGTACATAGTTCGTTATGTTTATATCATTTGGGTTACCCTATCCGGTTGAGTTTTAGACCTACCGACACATCACCTTCGATCCAAACCTTTTCCTGCTTCAACACCTTACATGTGTTAGTCAAATATTTTATCACGAAAAAGTATTTCATTTCCCTATCCTTGCAAAAGGTGGTTTTTTTAGAGATTTCTCCCACTAAATTTGTGCATACATATGAACAAATTTACGAAACAAAGAAAATAAAAGAAAAACAGTAAACGAAACACAAAGACAGAGGATGCCTAGGTAGAAAACCAAATCATTTTGAGAAGATCCACAAGCACTTGAAAAATCGCGTTGCTAATGGGTTTCGTGAACAAATCCGCCACATTTGCATCAGTGTGGATTTGCTCAAGCTTTATGAGACCTTTTCATAGCAATCATGGAGAAAATGAACTTTGATATTTATGTGCTTGGTTTTGGAGTGGAAAACAAGGTTTTTTACGATTTGGATAGCGTCATCATTATCACAGTAAGTTGTTGTGTTTAGATAAGTAAAACCGTAATCCACAAGCCGGTGTTGCATCCATAAAACCTGGGAGCAGCAAGCAGAGGCTGTGACATATTCTTCTTCCGCAGTAGAAAGCGAGACTGTCTGCTGCTTCTTGCATTGCCACGAGATTAAGCGATCTCCCAGAAATTGACAACCAACTGAAGTTGAGCGCTATCCCAATCTGTACCTCCAAGATTACTATCAGAGAAAGCAAACAGTTCAAATTCAGAATTTTTAGGATACCAGAGGCCCAGTGATGGTGCCCCTTTGAGGTACCTAAAAATTCGTTTAACAGCATGTAAATGAGAGAGTTTAGGAGTAGCCTGATAACGAGCACACTGGCAGACAGCAAACATGATATCTGGCCGACTTGTAGTGAGATACATGAGTGATCCAATCATTGAGCGATACATAGTCGGATTAACAGGCGTTCCTTCAGCGCCTTCATTTTGCAAAGGCCGTTCTGCTATAGGTGAAGCCATAGGCTTTGAATATGTAAGCTTGAATTTGCAAGAACGTCATGAATGGACCCATATTTTATTGAATGAATCAAGATACCCTGTGGGCTCTGACGAACTTGAAGTCCCAAAAACATGGCCATCTCCCCCAATGAGCTCATCTCAAATTTCTTCTTCATAATTTCTTCAAATTCGCGGCACAAACCATCATTTGTTGAACCAAAAAAGATATCATAAACGTAGATTTGAACAAGAATAAGGTCCTTGTCAACGCGTTTGATGAACATGGTTTGATCAATGGTTCCCCGAGTGTATCCATGAGTAAGCAGATGCTCTGTAAGAGTGGCGTACCGTGCGCGAGGCGCTTGATGCAGCCTGTACAAAGCTTTGTCTAATTTGTATGCATAGTCTGACTTATCAGGATCAGTAAAACCCGATGGTTGTGCCATGTAGATTTCCTCTTTCACCGTGCCGTAGAGAAACGCAGTCTTTACATCCATTTGATAGACAGTGAAATCCATGTAAGATGCATATGCCAAGAAAATGCATATAGCCTCCAAACACGCGACAGATGCATAGACCTCATCATAATCTAATCCTTCAATTTGTCGAAAACCCTGAACCACCATTCGAGCTTTATTTCGAACAATAACTCTAGTGTCATCCTGCTTGTTATGAAAAACCCAGCGAGTTCCGAGAGCACGTTTTCCTTGAGGCAGCTTCACCAATTGCCAGACACCAAGCTTCTCAAATTGATTGAGTTCTTCATTCATGGCATCCACCCAGCCTGGTTCCTGTAAGGCAACATCAATACTTTTAGGTTCAATTTGTGAAATGAAACAAGAGTAGAGACATGTATTGATATCCCCGGATTGGCTGCGGGTACGAACAACAGCGTTAACATGACCAATAATATTTTCAACGGGGTGATCACGCTGTAGACGCTGTGGTATTGGTGTAGCGGGAACATAAACATCTGTTTGCAAGTTGGTAACACTTGATGAAGCTACTCTAGATGACTCCCCCTCAATAGATGCACCAGTAGTAGTAGTTGCTGAGGAATCAACCGAACAATCGAGCGGAGTAGGTTCAGGGAACAAAGATGAACCCAAGACATCAGGAGGAGACCCTTCATTTGTCGTAGGAGGGTCGGTGTCAGAAGCCTCAACTTCAGGAGTATCATTCTGAGAAGCGAATTAATTGCTGGCTCTTGAGATTGCGAAATGGAGGAAGGAGACGAGACATCGTCATTAAATCAAGGAGGATCCACACTCAGCTGCTTTAAAGTCTCATGTAGCTGTTCAGCATCAGCATCGTCTTCGGGTGAGATGGGCACTGTTGAAAGGTCAGAAATTGAACTTTTACATGCGTGATTCAAGCTTTCCTTTAGCGTCCATGAGCAGAAGAACACAAGGGCTCCGAACTTGCGAAAATGCTTGACCGAAGGTTGGCGACCTTCAACCACTTTGTATGGAGTTTTCATGTGTCGTTTATTAATCAGGGCATGATTCTGAATATAACATGCAGTATTGATTGCTTCTACCCAGAAAATGAGACGTAGCTCGGATTCAACCAGCATGGTACGTGCAGCTTCAATTAGTGTTCGATTTCTGCGTTCTACAACCCCATTTTGTTGTGGAGTTCTGGCTGCACTAAACTGGCAATCAATTCCCTTGGAGGAACAGAAAGAATTTAAGGTAACATTCTTAAATATTGTCCCATTATCAACCGAATAGCCTTCACAGTGGTGTCTGTCTGGCTTTCCATAAGCGTAACGAACTGTTTGACTAACTCAGCGGTTTCACTTTTATGTGTAAGAAAGAAAACCCAGGTGAATCGCGAGTAGTCATCAATAATAACCAGATAATAAGCCTTCCCGCCAATGCCCAGTATGTCTGTCGGACAAAAAAGATCCATATGAAGCAGTATTAAGACTTGAGACATGGAAGGAGCGACTTTAGATTTGTGTCGCTGGCGATGTTGTTTCCCACGTGCACATGATTCACACTTTTCAATCTGCATGAAGTCGTGAACTGGTAGATCTCTGACTAAACCACCTTTTGCAAGACGATTTAAGTTCTTCATGTTGATGTGTCCCAGTCTGCAATGCCATAGCATTGCATCATGTTTGGCTGTAGATGAGAAGAGGCAAGTGAGCTTGTCAGAAGGAGCCTTGTTCATATCAATGACATATGCATTTCCTCTTCGTGCAGCTTTAAGAAGAATCCAATCATCTGGAAAAAATAGACCTGGTTTCAGCACATAACACCCTTTCTAGGTGAAAAGAACGTCCAAATGATTGTCGCAGAGTTGAAACACACTCAAAAGACTGTGCTTCAATTCTGGTACGTAATTAACATTCTTAAAGATGAGGGCTCTGTTCCAAACTGTTCCTCTCATGGTAATCTTTCTGGTCTCACCACCTGCGAAGGAAACAAACCCGACATCAAAAAACTGAATGTCATTCAACTGCGAGATGTCTCCGGTCATGTGCCTGGAACAGCCACTGTCAATATACCATAGTCTGACAAGAGTTCGCTAGAGCTGTTCCTGCACATTTCAACAGGTTTTAGTTAGAGGCTGCAACCCAGGCCATTGAAGATCTAGGCATGCCATTAGCATCAACGTAAGTAACCTCACGAAAAAATAAATTAGTTGAGGATGAGGTTGGTGATGCTTTTGATTGATTTGTAATGGGGGCAGAAGACTGAGGCTTGGCCAATGTCTTAGGCCTCCTGGTTACCGAATCAGACTTCTGCACAATCCTTGGAGTGCTAGAAGGATTCTTGGAACCTGAAGGTCTTAAAGGTTTGAGAGATTGTTTCTTGGCCAAGTTCCAGTCATGATCAGAAGACTTAGCCACAAATCGAGCCTGAGGTGGGCGATTAGGCATAGTTTTCTGATGTCCTGAATACAAAGTTTTAAACGGGGTAAATGTCTTTTGACAATTCGAGCAATGTGCCCGGGAAATCCACAATTGAAATAGGTCTGCCTCTTTTGAAAGAAAATAGTCCGTTCAGCTTGGGAAATTCTGGGCAATTTGTCTGTCAGTTTCTTGCTTGTGGGTACTGACGGCTGATGCACGGTGTTATTCTTGACTACGTCCTGCGCACAACCATCAGCACACTTGTTAGTTTTGTGATTTGAAGTGGACAATTTAGAACATGTAATCATAGGCATAATGTTAATTGATATTTGTTCAGCTGGTTGCTTAACAGATTCAGGTTGCGACTGCTGAGTCAATTTCTCAGAGTGATGAGGGGACTCAGCAGTTGTCTTTTCATTTGTCGGAGACGCCTGTTTGGTTTTCTTCCTTTTGGATCGGCGTGTTCTCCGTTTCTTAAGATTACTTTTCAAATCACATTTCGTGACAGATTCTGTAGAGGACATGGGTGGCTCTACAGGGACATCCTTTTTCTGAAATTTCAGAAGATGAGCTTGAAACGTTACATGAAGGTGGAATCTCGCGATTTTGAAGAATTTGAGAATCCGATTCAGAATCAGTTTTAAAATTTTCATTTGAATCATTAGAAGAAGAGTGCTCATCATCTGTCGTTTCAGAATCAGTCCCTTATGCTTGATGGGAACAAGCTGAGTCGCCCGAATCTTCTAGAATTATGTCAACATCAACGTTCACAGGGTCGGTTGGTTGGTCAACTTTTGCACTGTCAACCCTGGGATTCGCATCAACAAACGAAACCTCTGGAGAAGAACTTCCGGTCTCTTCAGTTGGAAGTGATGAAACCGAATCATTTGTCGATGCTGGACCTGCAGCTAAATTCATGTTTTCATCACAAGAGTTATTACTATTATTAGTATCATTCAAAACATCAGCATTCGATGAAAAACCAGAATTAAAACTGTCTAAGTTCTCAACACAACCAACACTGTTTGAGCATGTAAATTGTTCAGCAAGAAATTGATTTAAAATGTTAAAAGCGGGCTTATAAAATGCATAATCATCAGCCGAATTGTCTGAATTTTATTCAGACATTCCTCTTGATCACCCTCTATGATATCCTCAACTAAAATTTCTTCTGCACATGAGTTAGACACGTTAGTATCGTTCACGTATTTAGTTTGAGTATCAGAAGATTCATCTCCTTTAGATTCTGTGGAGGATGGATTTCTCTGCCTCAGGCACTACTTTCTCCAAACCATCTGTACTACTAGAAGGATGATCACCAGTTTCATGTGAAAGTGGTGTAGAAGTAACAAAAACATCATCCCTCTTGAGTTCAGTTGGTTTAGAGAACTTTAGGTAATAGGGTGTCCATGGTTTAGATAGATAATCTGAAGGTTTACCATAAATCATTTTTTTTGCATTTTCTAAATCAGCCTCAGATTCAGGCATTCTAGTATAGTTATGATTATATGGTGGAGGTGCCCTATTATACCCAAGACCTTTGGTAAAAATTTTCTGGTAATTTAGCAGGAGGTCACATAAGTCCTTGACTAGTTTACTGAAGTTTCAAATTTTTTAATGTTTATTTCATTTTCGTGAAGCTTCCTGTCAAGGAATTTAGCTTGGCTAAGGCTGCTTGAAGTTCTACGTCCTTTTTGGCTAGTTTTAACTTATAGTCATAGACCCAACATTGCTGTTGGTTCAAGTCTAGCTTTAGCTGAGCTACATCTTGTTTCTGAGCTTCGACCTTTTCCATAAGAAGCTTGTTCTTATGTTTAAGGGTGATGTTCTGTGACGCAGCTTATTGGTATTCAGCTACAAGAGTTGAATTATGGGTGCGCATTTGTGATAATTTAAAATGACAACTATTAGAACAGAGAATTTAATTACCGTTTCCGAAAGATCGGGCGTCTCAGTGTCTGCACCATCATGTAGTGGTTGCTGTTCTTGGAGAGATTTAACGTTTCCATTTGAGCTGCAGCATCTGCCCAGTTGAAACCTTCGTGCTGTTGGGCCACCAATGATGTTGACTTCCCGCCCGAGCTGCTCGAGGGACTCGTAGTGGACTTTGAGCGAGAGACGGGGACTAGCTGTCTGTCACTGCTCTGTATGTCCACCACCCTGGATGACACGTACCCGGATGGCGGCTTCTTGATTCCCTGGCAAAGTGTGATGGTTCGTGACATCTGTAGCATCTGAGTTTGTCCTTTGTGAGACCATTCTTCAGATTTGACAAAGGTTGTCGTCCATACTTCTTCTGAAACTTGTTAACCCGAAAGGCAGCCATTGTTAGATTCAAGGACACATCGATCTCGTCCAGGTCCTCCTCCATTATTTGATCAACTTTGGTTGGAAGAATGGATGGAGGAGTCAGATCACCTGCTAGGAAAGCGTTCAAGCTCTTGATCATCGATGCTTCAATAGCCAATTTCTCTTCGTTTTCTTTAGTGAGAAACGCAGAGTTGGACGCAGGTTGAGCAGGTGCAGGCGCTAGTGCAGCCGTTTGAGGAATGTTGCCTTGTTGCACTGCTTGAGGAGTTGCAGGACTGAACACCATGTTGGGATACTGAGCATGTTACTGAGTCTAAACTTGAGCAGCCGAAACCATAGTGGGATTGTGAGATTGTAGACCATACACATACTGGGTGTTATGTGGGGTGGCGATAGGACTATAAACCATGTTTGAGCCACCCGGTGTTTGCGAATTTCCTTGCAGAGGGCTATAAATCAAATTTTGTGACATCAATGCTGCATTTTGCCCTGTCATCTCGGTGGCCATCAAACAGCTCTGATGATTTATTTCTCTCTTCTTGTTATCAATCTCACATGATTTGATAGTAGCTATCATTTCTGTAAGAGTGAAATCATTCAAGTTCTTTGTCTTTTTGATCATTCCCACAACAACATCCCAACTCTTGGCAGTGAGTTTAATAACTGTCTGTTCATGGCACTGTTAGTGAGAGTAATCTCAGCTGAAATCATCTAGGAAACAAGCTTGACATAGCGAAGAATCTGGTTTTCAATGATTTCCCTGTAGATGTGATTGAATGAGCTGAATTGTTGATTCAGCTGATTTACCATGCTTGCCTTCATGTCTGCATTTCCCTCATAGAGATTTTGAAGTTCACTCCAAACTTCCTTTGCGGTCTTACAGTTTCTAACCGCAATAGAAATATCAGGTCCAAGCGCCATGGTTAGAGTAGCCGAGGCCTTTTCATCTTCCTCTATTATCTTAATATCTTTTGGAGTCCACAAGTGCATGGGCTTAGGAATTTTTGTGTCTGGATCTGCTCTGTACTGTAGACTATCGTTCGCGGACCATTCATGATGCATCCACACACCAGGCTCTTTTGCCTTGCAATACTGTTCGAAACAAAATTTCCATTCGTATACTCGTCTCCATACAACGAACGTGGTACTTTAGTGGAAGTGCCAATGACTTGATCCAGCTCTTGATGGAGGGCCAGAGTTTGTGATTGCACGGCAGCCAGAGTGGCATTGGTCAAGTCTTGTGCAGTCATGTATCCGTTCATCATTATTTAATAGATTAGAATTATCAAACAGATTTAAAATCAATTTATTTTAAGTTTTCTATGATGAACAGTAATTAATCCGAAATCGATCCGGAATGGTCAACTCTGAAGACAGATATGGTCAAATCCGGATGCTGAATCCGAAATTGAAATTGAATCCGGATTGAAAGTCCAAAATGAAGAATCCGAAATGATGAATCCGAAATGCGAAATCCGGAATAAAGAAATCCGAATTGAGAAATCCGGAATAACGATCCGAGTTGAGAGAATCCGGAACAGATAAGTCTGAATGCGAATCCGGAAAAGAGGATCCGGAATGAAGAGAATCCGGATTCCTGATCCTTATCTGATGGCAACAGTAATCCGACTTTTCTGCAACAGAAATCCGAATTCCAAGGAATTGATAACCACCACAGTATCTCGGATCCGAAAATAGTAATCCGGATTGAACAACAGTCCGGGATCAATCCGAGATGGATGATCTCCTTCTTGTTCTTCGGAATCCGTAACAGTAGCAGATTCGAAATACGAGAACCTTCTTCGAGTTCTTCGGAACCCGTAACAGTGACAGATCCGAAACCTTCAAATCTTCTTCGAGTTCTTCGGAATAGTAGCACTTCCGAAGACAAAAACAATGATTCTTCTGATCTTGAACAGTGATCCGGAACAGTGATGATTCCGAGCAGCAGCAACACACTTCAAAATAGCTTCTTCAATCAGCAATACCGAAGCCTATATTTGAATAGCAGGCTCTGATACCAATTGTAAGTCCCGATAACGGATCAAACAGGTATCACTAACCTAATCAGTAGCGGAAAAAATGATTTGGATGAAGAATAACTTTGAATTAAAACCAACTTGCATACATTAGCAAAGTGTCTGATACAAGTTTTGCAAATACAACTCTCTAACCCTTTCATCTTGACCTAACACATCTATTTATAATGATCACTAAGCCCACCATTTACAACCCAAGGCCTACAAGGCACTAGGAAGCCCAGAAACCCCTCTAAGGCCCAAAATATCCCTAATGTGTAAACCTTTAGCAATATAAGCCCAACAATTTTCTTTAGTGAGAAATGCAGAGTTGGACACAGGTTGAGCAGGTGCAGGCGCTGGTGCAGCAGTTTTTGGAATGTTGCCTTGTTGAACTGCTGAGGAATTGCAGGACTTAACACCATGTTGGGATACTGAGCATGGTACTGTGTCTGAACTTGAGCAGCCAAAATCATAGAGGGATTCTGAGATTGAAGACCATACACGTACTGGGTGTTCTGTGGCGCGGTGATAGGACTATAAACCACGTTTGAGCTACCCGGAGTTTTTGAATTTCCTTGCAGAGGGCTATAAACCAAATTTTGTGACATCAGTGCTGCATTTTGCCCTGTCATCTCGGCGGCCATCATACTGCTCTGATGATTTATTTCTCTCTGCTTGTTATCAATCTCACATGATTTGATAGTAGCTATCATTTCTGTGAGAGTGACATCATTCAAGTTCTTTGTCTTTTTTATCATTCCCACATCCGCATCCCAACTCTTTGGTAGTGAATTTAATAACTGTCTGTTAATAGCACTGTTTGTGAGAGTAATCTCAGCTGAAATCATCTGGGAAACAAGCTTTACATAGCGACAAATCTGGTTTTCAATGATTTCCCTATAGATGTGATTGAATGAGCTGAATTGTTGATTCAGCTGATTTACCCTGCTTGCCTTCATATATACATTTCCCTCATAGAGATTTTGCAGTTCACTCCAAACTTCCTTTGCAGTCTTACAATTTCTGACCGCAATAGAAATATCGGGTGCAAGCGCCATGGTCAGTGTAGCCGAGGACTTTTCATCTTCCTCAATTATCTTAATAACTTCTGGAGTCCACAAGTGCATGGGCTTAGGAATTTTTGTGTCCGGATCTTGCTCTGTACTGTAGACTATTGTTCGCGAACCATTCATGATACACCTCCACACTCCAGGCTCTTTTGCCTTGAAATATTGTTCGAAACGAAACTTCCATTCGTAGTACTCGTCTCCATACAACAAACGTGGCAATTTAGTAGAAGTGCCAGTGACTTGATCCAGCTCTTGATGGAGGGCCAGAGTTTGTGATTGCAGGGCAGCCAGAGTGGCACTAGTCAAGTCTTGGGCTTTCATGCATCCGTTCATCATTATTAAATTGATTAGAATTACCAAACAGATTTACATTCATTTTATTTTAACTTTTCTATGATGAATAGTAATTAATCCGAAATCGATCCGGAATGATCAACTCTGAAGACAGATATGGTCAAATCCGGATGATGAATCCGAAACTGAATTGAATCCAAATTGATAAATCCGAGTTGATAAATTCGAATTGATAAATCCGAATTAGAAATATCTGAATTAACTCTGAAATGATGAATCCGAGACTGAAAGGTCTGAGTTGATGAATCTGAAAACTAGTAAATCCGAAATGAGAATCCGAACTGAGAAATCCAGAAAAAAATCCGAGTTGAGAGAATCCGGAATAAATAAGTCTGAATGCGAATCCAGGAAAGTGAATCTGGAATGATTAGAATCCGGAAAGATGAGAATCCAGAATGATGATCCGGAATCTAATCCTTATCCGATTACAACATCTACAATAGTAATCCGCCTTATTTGGAATTGATAAACCACAACAGTATCTCGGATCCGGAAAAATCCGCAAGTGGAAATTGAGGGTGTGACAAATAGTGGTAGAAGGGTGTGCAAAATTCGCAGTGTTTTGCATATGAGGAACAGGGGTATATTGAGAATAATGGACAGTGTTTTGAGTGTTTTAGTAATCCGGATTGAACAACAGTCCGGGATTAATCCGAGATGGATGATCTCCTTCGTGTTCTTCGGAATCCGTAACAGTAGCAGATTTGAAATACGAGAACCTTCTTCGAGTTCTTCGGAATCCGTAACAGTACCAGATCCAAACCTTCAAATCTTCTTCGAGTTCTTCGAACAGTAGCACTTCTGAAGACGAAAACAGTGATTCTTCTGATCTTGAACAGTGATCCGGAACATGACGATTCTGAGCAGCAGCAACACACTTCGAAACAGCTTCTTCAATCAGCAATACCCGGAGCCTGTATTTGAACAACAGGCTCTGATACCAATTGTAAGTCCTGAATAACGGATCAAACAGGTATCACTAACCTAACCAGTAGGGGAAATAATGATTAGTAAGAAGAACAAACTTTGAATTAAAACCAACTTGCATACACTAGCAAAGTGTCTGATACAAGTTTTGCAAATACAACTCTCTAACCTTTTCAACTTGACCTAACACATCTATTTAATGATCACTAAGACCACCATTCCTAGGCCCACAAGGCACTAGGAAGCCCACAAACCCCTCTAAAGCCCAAAATAGCCCTAATGTGTAAACCTTTAGCAATATAGGCCCAACAGATACTACAACTTATTTAAAGTATAATGACATATAGAACTTGTCCATGACTTATCCAGTTACCCATATTGCTTATGCGTAGCTTAAGTATATGTAACTATTTTACGAAAATTAACCGAAACTGGTTTAACCTTGTCATTTAAGTTTCAAAATCCAGAATGTTTATAGTTTACCCATATTATGCAAGTCAAAGTACTTGTCAGGTTTAAACTACATTCTATCCAATCATCGTTTAATCTAGCATACCGTTTTTGATCCATTATGCTAGTCGGTCTAAGTCTATGACTTAAATAAGACCTTTAGTATTTAATTGGTTAGCTTATGCCATAATCCAGACTAGAGCCTTGCGGTAAATGCTATCGCACTTAATTCAATTTGGATACGGCTGAGATATTAAATCTTGCATTTTTAATCAAGACAAGCTAAAGTAAATACTCTTGACTTATTTTCCATATACGGGCTTGGGATACAGTAAATTATTACCGCTTGGTCAGGAATGGGATCAATCGAATGTCGGATTGTGGCTAGTAAATCCGCATATTTTGTTTTAATCAGTTTTGTTTGATAACTTAAACATCGAGGGTTAAACTACCGTGTCCCGGATATCCTCGGCTCATTACATTAGATAATGGCCACGACCTTAGCGCGGGGTGTAGGCATACACCTGACAGATGCTCAAATGCAAATTACCCAAGATGTTGGGGATAACTCCTCTGTGAGTTCTAAGTGGTGTGTATTTAATCATGTCTTGGTCTCTGTACTGGACCCTGTATGTATGGACAAACATGTGAATCTGTTAACAAGGTTACAAAGTAACTTTCCTAAGTATAAAAGATTTGTGCCCTGTGCACTTAAATCTAATTTTAAAAATGTTTTCAAAATGAGGCAGCCGGATGTATTTACCAGCGAAAGCTGACGTATTTTCAAAAAGATTAAGCTTGCAGGTACAATACGAAATAGGCCGGAAGCTGCTCGGTAGTGAATAAGAGGATCTTGCAAATCCTTAGATCTGCCCTAAAGTCTGTTTTATATTCTTTCTTTGTATATTTATGATCCGCCTGTGGATCTTCAATTACGAGCCTGTATATTATTTTGTATTTCGAACATTTGGTTTGTAATAGTAATTTTACTCCAAGACTTCCACTGTGCCGTGTTTAATTGATTATGATGTTATCAACTGACGTCACGATACTCCCCACCCGGGCCCACCGGTGTATGGATTTGGGTTGGAAATCCGGGGTGTGACAGATATGCCCCATCTTTCGATGTCATAAGATCGATTCTTTTTCATTTGCTTTTGGGGACAAAGTATTGTGCCGACTTCGATTTAGTGGATGCGACACTCATGTCTAGAACATAAAGTCATTCTCTCATGGAGCGCGCATGAGAATCCACTCCTTAGGAATTTTGAATCCCGGCTTCAGAATTAAGCATTCTTTATCATTGAAGTGTGTTGTAAACTTCTTATCTCAAATCTGTGAAATGCTTAGTAAATTGTTCACTAATTCAATAATGTAGTTCATTTTGTCGAACAAGACCACTCCATTGGAAAGTTTTCCTTCTCCGACAATCCTTCCGCCTTGATTTCAAGTGAACCCTACATAGCCTCCACGAATAGACTTAACATCACAGAGTAAGGCCAGCATTCCTGTCATATGAGGAGAAGCTCTACTATCCATTATCCATTTTGATATGATTGACCTTGGGAGCCCCTGCACATGAATTATGCAATTACTTAAACAGAGAAACCCAAGCCTTCTCGGTCTTGGTGGGTTCTGAATATCAAACATTGAAACTTTGACATTAGCATCATGTTTAACTATAGATATAAAAGGTGTTTTGATTTCTACAGAAGATGTTTTTTGTGTTAACCACCCAAGTTTGTGTTTTTAGAATTTCCTTTTTCGAGTAAAATTTTGAATCCTTTTGTTCAGTTTTGGTGGATGTTTTACTAATTTCAGATTTTGAAACGTTTAAAATTATTGGTTTCACAATTTTGTTGAATTCATTATTTCTTTTTAAGCTATGTTTTGGAACAAACTCAGGTTTCATTTGTCTCACATCTTCTGTTGATTTCTTTGTGTTGTAAACAAATTTTGAGTTGCTTTTAGTATAATGTCGTGAAATATGCCCAACTTTGTTACATTTCCAACATGTTCTACTGTCACACTCAGTAGATGAACTCAAATTCTACTCACGATGTTTCTTTTCTGCATGGAATTCGTCGTCTGATTGTTCCTTTCCCAACCTTTCTTTTTCACTTATCGTGCTTGAACCAAACACAAAGTTTACTTTCTTTTGAAAATTTGATTTTTGAAACTTATAATTTTTCTTCTTAACATACCCCAACCCTTTACGCTTGTTTTCAGTATAATTTTTACCTTTGCGATCATTTTTCCAAAAACTTTTGGGTTTAGAGTAGTAAGATTTATTCAAATTTTCCACTTCAGAATGATTGATTTTTGTTAGCTTAAACACATGTTCTACTTTCTCAAGATTCACATTCTGAATCTGAAATTCTTGATCAGAATATAGTTTGTCCGATCCTTTCTTGGTATAAGCAACCAATGTAGAATCATCATCTGTACTAGTATCTGATTTATCAAAATAATTCTTGTGAAAGCTCTCCTCGTTTTCAGAAGGTGAACTTGAACTAGTTTTCTCCAAGTTCGACTCAGCACTTTCATACTCTGTGCTATCACTTTCACTTCCCAAAACCTTTTCAACAACAGTTTTAACCACATCAGATTCACAATCATTGTCTGATTTAGTGTATGTTACATCAATGTTCTCAGGCAACTTATTTTCTTTTAAGTTTTCAAATTTAGATTGAGCGCCTTTTCCAACCCTGATGATTTCTTTCTAGCATAGCTTTCCAACATGGGTGGTGGAACACGGTTGTAACCAACACTTTTGTTCTTATCGTTCTTATCATTTTCTTCCTTTTCAATTTCGGAAGAATATGATCAATGACATATGAACCAGTAGAATAACTTATTAACAATTTGTTAACCCTTTTGTTTCAATTTTCATTTTTTTCAAGCTGATTTTTCAGTTCAGCAATTTTGTTAAGATAAATGTTAATTGCCATTTGTTTGTCCATAATAATTGCTTTAAGCATCGACAAAGTAACAGTATCTTCACTGTTAACCTTTTCATATTATTTAATTGCTTTATATAATTCGTCATAATTTTTTTTATATACGTTATAATCACTTGACAAATTATCTAAAAGTTTTTTCAGTTCAGAATAGTTTTTATCTTTCTCGACACATTCCTTGCAAGATTCTTGGCGTCTCTTGCAAGGTTTTTCAATCTCAACAACCTGAACTTTGACAACCTCCCTTACCGACTCTTTGACAAGTTTAGTCACCGACTCTTCCTTGAATTCATCAGAAACTACCTCGGTTTGCCATCATTGCTTTGTTTGCAATCTCTGTCAAATTCTCGGCATTCATCTCTTTCTTCATATCTATCAATTCCACACATTCAGACTTTGATTCCTCTTTTGCTTGCACTTGATAACTTGAATCAAAATATCCTATAAAAGATGGAAACAAATTAGGTGGAGTCAGATTTCTAAAAGCACTATGCAATATATTCTCTTCTTCAGCACATTGTTCATGAATATATCCTTCAAGAAAAGCTTCCTCAACAGCTTCATCGAATACTACTTCAAAACAATCTTCTGCTTCAGGTTCAGGCTCAGGCTCTTCAATTATCTCTGCAAGAAGTGCGAGACTTTCATTTTTATAAATATACTTGCTCCAGTTAAATCCTTCGTCTTCTTGGGTGACTACTAAAGCTTTGTCTTTAGCATTAGATGAACCGTCTTCTATTTGAATCATCCTTGAATTTGATTGTGGTTGTGACGGCTTATGATAGATAATCATCACCAAAAGGACGTTGATTACTGTTGACTTCTTGGTTAGTACATTCCCGTTGAAATGTCCTTTCTCTCTGCATCTGAAACAGGTACCTTTTGATTTGTCGAATCCAAACTTCCCATCCAAACCTCCCAAACTATTTCTGCCTTTAATCTCCATAAATTTCTGAGCTCTTCGAACTATAGAAGCCATGCACCATTTGATGTCAATAAGCTCTAATTCTTCTGAATCTATCTGATCATAATCTTCCTTGGTCATATCTGGATTTCCTATCTTTCCAGCAACCAGACTTTCATAAGATTCAAGAACAGATGCGAGCAACAACATGTGCTGCTTGGCGGTATGTTCAATAAAATTTTGTGCGTTTTGGAGATTCACAACTATGTTACACTGTAAAATCCTTTGGTTTGAGTTTGATTGACTAGATTGTTGACTTTGGAAACTGTTTGAGCTCTGTGAAGACTGAGGTGTTTTAGGTGAATTTGGTTCAAAACTAGAAAATGATTGAAAACCGGATTGATTAGAAGATGGATTTGCAGAACTATCAGCACTGAAAGCGGTTTGTACTTTCAGACTTTGAATACCAACATAACTACCTTTAAAGTAAGGGTTTACATCTTGTTGCATTTGAGCACCTTTTGGTTTGGCCATCTTCTGCATTTCTAGTTCATGACCTTCAAGCTTTTCTATGAACTTGATAAGCTGTAACCACTATACTTTACACCATTTTTCAGAGTCGTCAAGTACATAGTCCACTCTCCCTTAGGTAAAGCATCTGCCAACTTGTCGACTAACTCCTCATTTGTTTTCTGAATTCCCAATCTCTCCATTTGAACAACTAGATGATACTAACGCTCGATCAACTGCTTCATAGTTTTGCCTTTCAAGAGGTTGAAAATATCAAACTCTTTTCTAAGCAATGCCTTTTTGCTCTTCCTCATTTGTGAACTTCCCTGGAACTTCAACCTTAATGCATTCCATAATGATTGTGAATTATTATCATGTTGCAGCAATGCTAAGATATCTTCTTTGATTGATTGTTACAGTATGCTCATCATTTTCTTCTCATTGACGAATTTTTCTTTTTCAGCTGGTGTGAACTGAGTCAACATCTTGTCCAATTCATTTTCCCCAATTGGTGTAGTATATTTTTCTTCTATAGCAAACCGGCAGTTAAAATGGTTCGCTTGCACCTAGTTAACAAACCATTCACTCCAACTGTCATAATCCTCCAAATTCATCAACTTTGGGGGTTTCACCATTGTCCCCATTTCATTCTCCAATTTCAGATTCGGTGCGGCTACAGATGATACATTAACAGTTGACATAGAAAATGCATTGTAAAACTCGTTCTCCATTTTACCAGCCTGAAACAATGTTAAATGCTAAAACGTTTAAGATTTCGGTTTAAGTGAAGTAAAAATGTTAAAATTTGATTTATCTTCGTGCGAAGATAAAATTATCTTCATGCGAAGATAGGTTCAAAACTTGACATTTTTTGCAATTTTCAACATGAATTCGTTTATTTTCAGCTTTGATTTTCTCAAGGGTTTATCTAAACATGTTTTTACGTATTATACTTGAAAATCAGTTCATTTTGACCTGGATTCATTTTAAAAGTGAAGAATGAGTAGAATAAGAAGTCTTCTAGGCTGAATCTTGAACAATTGTCTTCAAATCAAGCTCCCTGAGCTCTGATACCACTTGTAGGATTTTTTTGTGCAATAGCCAAGGTCCTAATTTGAGTATCTAGTCCATACGCGTGGAATTCATATGAATTAGTGACAATTAACAAGATTATTTCATCAATTAACTGATTTCATTCAATGTTTAAAATTTACAAATGATCAGGAAATCTGACATAGCTTTGTCGTCTCAGTCGCAAAAGTTCTATCTACTAACACCTCACACTAGCTATTTATAGACATGCTACCTTTGTGTGAGGGTAGTTTATCTTCGCATGAAGGAAGTTTACCTTCATGCGAAGGTAAACTTTACCTTCGTGCGAAGTTAAATACATATAAAGTAAAATCTAATATTTTCGCCCTATTACAAACTACAAACACAACCCTAAGATGTAGGCAATAGAAATTATGAATCAACATATGTTTTTTCCTAGTAATTTGTAAGAAGTGTAGGAAAAACTCTTGGCTTTGATTTTAAGTAATAATACTTTCCTTGCTAAAGGTGGATCTAGACCCTAGGTCGTGTTTATGTGAAAAATATGTTAAAAGTTACTTATGTTTTTTTTACAAACTAGTTGTATTATATATTTTGGAAAAGTGTACATATTCTAGCACAAGTTCGATTTTTTAATAAAAAATTGTCTGTAATGGACTCGAATATACTATGGGAGTTTCATTTCTAAAATAGATATAAATGTTATTGTGATCGTTACGATACGTACATACATACACACACATATACATACATACATACATACATGCATACATATATATATATATGGTTAGGATCGTGTGAGAAGCACTAGGCTAATTGAGAAACTTGAGAAGCATTCTGGACCACACATTTTTCTGAAGCTTTTAGTACATATGTATAGTTTAATATTGACTATATACATATATGTATATTGTCAAATCTTGAATTATACACATGTATATAGTCAATTTTAAACTATACATATGCGTATATTATGAAAAACTTAGAAAAATGTGTAGTCCAGAATGCTTCTCAAGTTTCTCAATATGGTGTACTTCTCTTAGAATCTTTACCATATATATATGTATATATACTGGGTGTAGTCAAAGGTAAGAACCGTTTTAATAACCTTAGGTATTTATTTAAAATATTCACCAAGTTATTATGATTGGTAAAACCTAAAATGTATAGTGTACTTTTATGGGTATTTTTACAAGTATGTATGTGATGTATAAAAATATTTACGATATATATATATATATATATATATAATATATATATATATAATATATTATACTAGTCCAAGAAACAAAAATCTCCATTTTGTACTATAAGTATACTATTTGATTCGAACATGGGTGTAGAAATATAAAAATATTATTTTTACACAATTACGAGGTTATTTTAAAGTATATATCTCTAAAAGAAATATATAATTATATATATATATATGTATATATATATTATATACCGATTGAGATGAGTTACAACTCGGGTTAAGATAATTATTTCTTTTATAGACACGAATTTCATACAAGAATCCAAGGACGAGTTATGATAGTTGTATCATCTATATTATATATATCTCTATAAATATATATTTTCGAGATAACAAAGGCATACCACCAACGGTTAACCATGTCCAAACGTTGAAAAACCATGAAACACTTAATCAAGACTGGCTTGTTGGGTGACCTGATTAATATGAACAACGCATATGTTATAATCTTTACATAGACCTCATAGTGAGTGCTCTTGGTATTCTAGGACACGATTAGGTCGGTTCACGCATACACGGACTTTGCTAGATGCTACTTGCTTTGCTACATTGTTTGGTTATCTAGTGAGTTCATAACCCTACTTTTTACAGTTTGAAATTTTTATAAATGTTTTCGGGGATGGAAAGACATGCAAGTTTTGCAAACGCTTACAAGATTTTGATAAATGAAAACTACATATTTCTAAACCATGTTGTAAATGAATTCTAACTAACTCAAATGGTTTATGAATGGTTTATGCTAAACATATCGGTTTTACAAAATACACACTTATTTTCGAAACATGCATGAGTTTCATGACTAGTAATGGAATTGTCCTAGTTACAACGGGACTGGGTTGTCCTGCATACAAACAATGGAACTGGATTGTCCTGCATACAAACAATGAGACTAGGTTGTCATACAAAAAAAATAAGGGGACTGGTTCGTCTTGATTACAAACATCAGGACTGGGTTGTCCTACATACAGGCGCAGAGACTGGATTGTCCTACATATAAACTTAAGGACTAGATTGTCCTCTACTCAACGTAGGGTCCTTAAAACTGTACATTGAAGTCCTCGCTACATATCGAAACTATAACCGCCTGCTAGTCTACCATCTTGAGTAAACGTTTTGGCGAGGCACTCTCTAGCTCGAGGTTGGTTATAGGCTAATGCGGGCATGTTGTCTTTGTCGTAAATGGACATTGACGGTTATACAAGTTTTACAAGTACAAAGTTTCCAAATGGCATGCCAAGGAAAATGGTTTTATTATGTTTTCTCAACAATATTTAAACCGGTTACCAAAAAGATTTATTTCAAATATTTTTCAAACAAACTATGAACTCGTCAACTTTATGTTGATTTTTTCGCATGTTCCTTTTCAGGTTACATTTTCAAACTATGGCAGGTTTGAATAAGAGAACCATGGGGATTCGAGTACTTAGCGGGCGTTCAACTATATAGAAGTCTTAACATTTTATACTTCCACTTTGCTATGAAGATACCAGTCAGATCACCCCAACTCTCATTCTACGGGTGTGACATATGTGAACCTTGGTACAAGTGGTCAATTAATTTATTCGATTAGCGAGGATGAAGACCAAGGAAGAATTCTTTAAAATGCAATAGATTTCTAGGTATTACCCTCTCTTTCTTTTAAAATAACTTTATGTATTAATTACTAGTAACATGTAACACTATGTAAAATCGTGTCCAATAGTATAGTGACACGTGTAATATTTTTTATTTTTAGTCTATTAAAGACTAGCAGGGACTAAAATGTCAACATGCTTAGACTAAGTCTCTGAGTGATTTCTGATGTTAACATGCATAAACCAAGCCTCTGAGTGACCATTAGTGTCAACATGCTTAAAATATAGCCTTTGAGTGACCATTAGTGTCAACATGCTTGAAACATAGCCTCTGAGTGACCATTAGTGTCAACATGCTAAAACATGGCCTCTGAGTGACCGTTGTGTCAACATGCCCAGCCTCTGAGTGACATCGGAGTCAACATGCTTATAACGAGCCTCTGATTGATCTTTTACGAAGTCCTAACTCTCGTATGTTCCATTTGTTGGACGAGAGGGATTAAATCCGTGATTATATAAAAGTTGGACATTGGAGGGGTTAAAAGTGTCAACATGTTAATTTATACCTCTGAGTGACCTATTAACGAACCGTGAGCTCGACAATGTCCGGGCATAATCCCGGGTATGCCAAGTATTGGCTACGGAGGGCTAAAAGTGCTAAAAAGGTGTTTTAGAAGGTTTTAAGGGTGTTTAATAAGTTGAGGGGATAAAAGTGACAAACTTCAAATATGCCTATGGGGCGCTCGCGGAGCGCGAGAGACAAGCCATGTGCCTCTCGCGGGGCGCGAGAGGCCTGTATCTGCAGAAACTTTGCTTGGCCTCCACACAAAATGCCAAAAACCATTTGATTCAAAACCAGGGACTTGAAAACTGCTATGCCACGTTTTAGGACACTTGTAAGCTCCCTCTTACACCCCTTAGCACCGGGCATCACCTCCTTCAAGCTCTCCAACTATAAATGCAAAGGTTCAACCTTTGAACTTGCACCATTCTCATTTTCAACTCTTCTCCCTCCTTTGGAAGTTCCTAACTGAAAGGAGCATCCAACTTAGTTCTCTTGCATTCTAGGAACCTCTTGTAAGTGTTCCTTGCTCTTGCATTTTCGTTTAAAGGCTTTTATAGCCAAAAGTCAAGCGTTTTACGGAAAACCCTTTCACTTTCGGTTAAGACCATTATGGTCCAGCCATTGTTCGTAACGAACATGGCTAAGTGATCGTAATAAGGTAGGTGTTAGTCCCTATAAAGGGCACCTCCTGAAGATCACGTTTGCTAGACCGATTGACGGGTCAAAGTTAAATTATTAAAAAGTCAAACAGGTCATTTTTTGGAAAAATCATAAATTGATCTTATATATGTTATGAAACCTGTTTGGACACTTAAACAAGTTGGTAATAATTATCAGAACATGTAAGAACATGTTCGGCTCGTCAATTTCAGTTCTAGGGTCGGTTCGCAACCGAAAGTCGTGAAGTTTGACTTCTGCTTTGACTTTCGATTCTGACCCGATTTAGATTAGTTAGCTACTGATCTAAAGTTGCATTATGATTGTAATATAATGTAGCATAACCCTCTGAGGTTATCTTACATGATCATAATCAGAATCTGAGTTTATGCGCAAGTTCCGTAATTATGCCATTGCCCTTTTTGCATAAATCAAGGTTTTAATGATAATGAACTTAAAAACAAGTTTCCTACTGATTTAGTATTATAAGTAGGATTATTTGGGATGTCAAATCAGATTATAAACTGAGTTTACAAGCAGGTCCTTGAATTATGTCAATAAATGACGATTTAGCCCTTGTGGCTCATAAAACGGTTTTAATCAAATATTTTCAAGGTAAATCTTTTACCTACTGATATGTTATATTAAATAACATATCTAAGACATTTTAATCTGACCTTAACATCAGTTTTCATTAAACATCGCATAAAACGTCATTTTACGACATAAGCGTCGTTTCGGAGCATAGTATGGTTTTAAACCTTATTATTTGACCAATACTTGTTACCTACTGATTTTAAAACTTATTTTAAATATTTTTACAGTAGGTAAATATTACAAACTCAAAATCCCAAATAATTTATAAACTATGTGTAAAATGACCAAAATGCCCCTTCGATGCATAGTTTGGTCATAAAATATAAGTTACACATATAATTGATATCCTACTGATATTATATCATAAATAAATCATTTTTCCTAAATACTTATGGTTATAACATTAAATTATAATCAAGTTCCTTTTATGCAATATAAATTTACCAAAATACCCTTATGAGGCATAATTCCCTTTTAAAACCTTAACGAGCATATAAGTTAATATCATACTGATATTACAACTTATTTAAAGTATAATGGCATATAGTACTTGTCCATGACTTATCCAGTTACCCGAAACGCTAATATGCGTATGGTTAAGTATATGTAACTATTTTACGAAAATTAACCACAACGGGTTTAACTTGTCATTTAAGTTTCAAAATCCAAAATGTTTATAGTTTACCCATAATGTACAAGTCAAAGTACTTGCCCGGGTTTAAACTACATTCTATCCGGTCATTATTTAATCAAGCGCTATACGTCTTGATCCTGTACACTACTTGGTCCTAGTCTATGACTTAAATAAGACTGTTAGTATTTAATTGGTTAGCTTATGCCATAATCCAGACTCGAGCCTTCCGGTAAATGCTATCTGCACTTAGCTCATTTTGAATACGGCTGAGATATAATCTTGAATTTTAAACAAGGCTAACTCAGGTAAATACTCTTGACTTATTTACCCTATACGGGCTTGGGATACGGTAAATTATTACCGCTTAGTCGGAAATGAGATCAATCAATGCCGATTAGTGGCTTGTAAACCCGCATATTCTGTTTTAATCAGTTTTGTTTGATAGCTTAAACATCGGGGTTAACTACCGTGTCCTGGATATCCTCGGCTCATTACATTAGATAATGGCCACGACCTTAGCGCGGGATGTAGGCATACACCTGACAGACGCTCAAATGCAACTACCTACACTTGTTGGGGATAACTCCTTCGTGAGTTCATAAGTGGTGTGTACATTAATCATGTCTCGGTTTTCGTACTGGGCCCTGTATGTATGGACAAACATATGAATCTGTTACCAAGGCTGCAAGGTCAACTTTCCAAAGTTATAAAAGATTTTGTGCCTTGTGCACTTAAAAATCGTTTTCAAATGTTTTCAAAATGAGTCAGTCGGGTGTATTTACCAGCGAAAGCTGGCGTATTTTCAAAAGACTAAGTTGCAGGCACAATACGAAATAGGCTGGAAGCTGCTCGGTAGAGATATAAGAGGATCTTGCAAATTCTTAGATCTGCCCAAAGTCTGTTATACATTTTTGTACATTTTACGATCCGCTTGTGGATCTTTCGTTACAAGCCGTCTGTATATTATTATTTCGTACTTCGAGCATTTTGGTTTGTAATAGTAATTTTACTCCAAGACTTCCGTTGTGCCGTGTTTAATTGATAATGATGATATCAACTGACGTCACGATACTCCCCACCGGGCCCACTGGTGAATGGATTTGGATTGAAAATCCGGGGTGTGACAGGTTGGTATCAGAGCCAAGGTTTGAGAGAACTAAACATTACCCTACTAGTGTTTAATCTCAAACTTACACGTTCACATTCCTTAGACTTCCAAGTCTAGGCATTGACCTAGGATTACTCATTTTATTATTAAGTTATTAGTATTGTTTTTGATTGATTTTGACAGGAAAATGCCGCCAAGAGTGAGAGGACGAGGAAAAGAACCCATGAGGGGAGGACCATCTGGACACATCCCTCCACATCCCCATCACCCGAACCCCTATAAGGACTCGGGAGATTCATGGCCATTTGCCCAACATTCACCTACCCATACTCAAAGTTCTTACCATTCATACCATTCGCACCGCTCTCACCACTCCTATCACTCTCATCATTCTTACCATGATGAGTTTAATCCTAACCAATATTTAAACACACCTCCAGCCAATCAAAATCAGTTGGACCAACCAAACCCCATGGACGAGGACTCTGACCCGGAGATTCCGCCGTCGGGATCGCATACGCATCCCATAGAAATCTCAAGTGATTCGAACTCTTACGCCGGATCACCATACCAAGGTCCTAACGAATGGGACCAATATTGGAATCAATTTACCTTCGCTAACACTCCTTCCCATCACTCCCAAACACCTCCTATACAAGAAGACGTCCACATGGAACCGGTGGACCAACCTCAACCACCACCCAAACCACCAAGGAGGAAGCATGAAGCACGTATGTCGGTACGTGCAGGTCAAAGGTCGGGATCGCTGTCACCTCTACCCAACTCCTACCCCACAATTCAAGAGGACACACAAATGGGTTGACCCTCTAACACCTCACCTGTGGTGGAGCCAACACCAACACCTACGGTTCAACCACCACCATCGGGTTATAATAACCCAATTCCAACATATCCAAATAATACTGGATATGATCCTTTTAACCCGTCTACACCAATTAATTACCAAGCATGGTCGCATGACCCATACATGCAAGCAGTCATGCATAACGCACTTTACACGTCTCCTTTCCCACCTGCTTATCCACCTACTGGATATCCAAGTTATGGGTATCAATACCCTAGTGTACCACAACCACAATCTCAACCTCCGCCGCCACTCGAAGCCATTAATGAGGCCTTGGAACGGATGAAAGAAATGCAGCAGCAAGCGGAGAAAACAAAGAAGAAGACAAACAAGTTCTTCAAGAAACTCTCCAAGTTGGTCAAGGGAAAGAAGGACGAGTGAAGTCTCTTCTAATTATATGTAGTCCCTGCGAGGACATTGTTATTTCTTTAGTCCCTGCGTGGGCATTTTTATTTCTTTAAAGTCCTTGCATGGACAGTTTATTTCATTTTTCTAGTATTATAATTTCTATTTGAAATTTAATGAAGTATTTTTGGAATTATATATATGTATTCATCCTCTTCAAATGAGCGTCTCGATTTTACTCGAAATTTATGCTCTGTGATATAATTCCAAAAACATCTTAATGGTTTTGATTAGCCAAGTGGCACAGACCACATATTTGGCCAACTTATAAATGATAGTTAAGGACGAAGGGGTCTTCTATCATGATAGTTAAGGGAAGTTATCCTTCTATCCAGAGGTGGTAGACTAAGTTCAAGCCTCTAAGTCATTAAGGTCAATGCGACCGGGACTATTAATCAACCATTAACGTGCTCTTATGTTAACATTCAGGAATGTTCATACTCCTGGTAGTGTGACTTGAGGAACCACACTAACCATCTAGGTAAATGGACTATGACCTAAAAACATAATATATAGCCTTTGTGATCAATGTGATCCCGGATGGTATCATCAATGTGATGATAATAATTAACATCCATTAGTGATGTAATGCCTTCGGGCCATAAAAGGCATCCATTAGTGATGCGGGCCAATGTACCATATTTTATGTCCATTAGTGACAGGCCAATGTGCCATATTTTATGTCCATTAGTGACAGGCCAATGTGCCATATTTTATGTCCATTAGTGACAGCCAATGTGCCAATTTTATGTCCATTATGACATGCCAATGTGCCATATTTTATGTCCATTAGTGACAGGCCTGTGTGCCATAATCGTATGTCCTTTGTGATGAGCCTATGTCCTATTTATAATTGTCCAAGTGACAATGACAGTTGTGACATTACAATCCACTGTCCAATAATATACGAACTATGTCCAGATTGTAATTTGCCTTTGATGGTCCTATTAAGACCTAGGCTAAATATAGATATGATAAGCCTAAGAGTTGTGATGTTATTAACACTAGTTTAGGCAATGGATTGTTATATCCAATGTTAAAAGCCAATATGGTTAATTAACACCATGGCTAAAAGAATTTTTATTGGTGTATAGAACCAAATCTCAAGAAATGGCTAACTCGGATGAGGCACAAAGTAGCCACCGGGATGTTGATTCTAACAAAGCCGAAAACAAAGATATTGATAATGATAATTTTCAAGCTCGCATTGATGCGGCTGTCGAGAAGGCCATGGGGAAGGCCATAGAGAAGCTTAAAGAGTCGAGTGCTACTCGCTCTAGACCATTATCGATTACCCCATCCTCAGCTCATAAGGAGAGCTCAGTTCACTCTTGAATGCGAAGAGTAAATAGATTTTGCTGATAGGTCCCGTTCTTTTAAAGACGGGTGTACCTATAAGTATTTCGTCTTCTGCAAGCCCCGAGACTTCAATGGGGAGAAAGGAGCTGCGGAAGCCTTAAAGTGGCTAGATGAGATGGAGATAACCGTAGATATCAGCGGCTGTGCTGATAAGGATGTGGTCAAGTATGTATCACAATCCTTCAAGGGTGATGCCCTAATATGGTGGAAAGCCATGATCCAATCTATAGGTAAGGTACACCTGTATAATCTGGGATGATCCAAGTTTATGGACCTTGTTAAGGAAACTTATTGCCCACCTCACAAGGTGGAGAAGATAGAGTCAGACTTCCTGACCTCACTATGAGGAACCTAGACTATTGGAAGTATGTTTCCGATTTCAATTCCCTATCTAGGTTAGTTTCCTATTTGATCACCCCTGAAACCAAACGCATTGCGTGTTTTATTAATGGGTTAGCTCCCGAGATAAAGGGAAAGGTAAAGGCTGCTCAGCCTAGTACCTATAGGTCTGCTGTTGACCTATCCCTCTCCCTCACATTAGATTTGGTGAGGCAGAAGTCAGTCAAGTCTGAGACTGACGGGAAAAGAAAACGGGAGGATGATAACTCCCAAAGGTTTAAAAAGAAAGGAAATTTTGGGTCCAAGAAGAACTAACACAAGTCTGATGATAGACCTTTGTGCAAAACCTGTAACCACAGGCATTGGGGGCAATGCAATATGGATCCCCAGATTACACCTTGTGGTATTTGCAAGAGGAAAGGGCATAAGACCCACGAGTGCAAAAATCTTAAGGATGTTGTTTGTTTAAGCTGTAATGAGAAAGGGCATATCAAACCTAATTGCCCAAAGAATCCTAGAAGCAACGAGGCAAAGCCTGGAGAAGCCAAGAAAGGAAATGTCCGTGCCTTCCAGATGAATGCTAAGGGGGCATCAATGACAATAATGCCATAACAGGTACTTTCCTCATTAATGACATATTTGCTAGAGTTCTTTTTTACTCGGGTGCGGACAAGTCATTTGTGGACTTTAAGTTTATCAAACTATTAAATTTACCCATAAGAACTCTAGACAAAACCTATGAGATAGAACTTGCCGACGTAACCTTAGAAACAGCATCTTCCATTCTTGATGGATGTTCTATATCAATTAAGAATCATTATATACCTATCTCTCTTCTGCCAATGAAATTCGCGAGGTTTGATGTAGTCTTAGGCATGGATTGGTTATCCCATAACCAAGTCCGCATCGCCTGTGATAAGAAACTCATCGAAATCAAAACCCCATCTGTGAAATGCTCACCATCCTTGGAGATTCACACTATGGATTGCCAGACAAGGTATCACTATTTAAAGCATCCAAGTGTCTAGAAAAAGGTTATGTCATTTATATGGCACGAGTCACTATCAACGAGCCTAAACCAAGCATTGAAGACCTCCCAGTCAATTCAGAGTATCCCGATGTATTCCCTGAAGAATTACCAGGTTTACCTCCAGACAGACAAGTGGAGTTTAGGATTGATAAAATACCAGGGTCAGCACCCGTAGCTAGAGCTCCATATAGACTCGCACCAACGAAAATGAAGGAGTTAAGAGTTCAATTGGATGAACTCTTAGAGAAAGGCTTCATTCAGCCAAGCTCCTCACCTTGGGGAGCTCCTATCCTCTTCGTTAAAAAGAAAGACGGTTCAATGCGAATGTGCATTGATTACCGTGAGCTGAACAAGATAACAATCAAGAACCGATATCCATTGCCCAGGATCGACGATTTATTCGACCAACTTCAAGGACAAGTTATTTCTCCAAAATTGACTTAAGATCGGGTTATCATCACCTGAAGGTTAGAAGTGAAGATGTTCCTAAGACTGCCTTCAGGACCCGATATGGTCATTTTGAATTCTTGGTGATGCCTTTTGGGCTCACAAATGCACCTGCAGCATTCATGGATCACAAGAATAGAGTTTGCAAACCATATTTGGATAAGTTCGTCATTGTCTTCATAGATGACATACTTATCTATTCTCGTAATCAAGCTGATCACGAGAAACACCTTCGGTGCATTCTTGAACTGCTAAGACAAGCGAAGCTTTATGCTAAATTCTCTAAGTGTGAGTTTTGGCTTAGAGAAGTCCAATTTCTTGGACATATGGTAAACGAGCATGGTATCCAAGTGGATCCCGCCAAAACTAAGGCCATAATGAATTGGGGAGTACCCAAAACCCCATCGGAGATTCGTAGTTTTCTAGGATTGGCCGGTTATTATAGGAGGTTCATTGAGAACTTTTCAAGGATAGCCACTCCTTTGAATTCCCTGACCCACAAGAATGTTAAGTTCGTTTAGAGTCTGAAACAACAAGAATCCTTTGAGATTCTAAAACACAAGTTGAGTGATGCTCCTGTGTTATCTCTACCTGAGGGTATTGAGGATTTTGTAGTCTACTATAATGCTTCACACACTGGCATGGGTTGTGTGCTAATGAAAAAAGGCAAAGTAATTGCCTATGCATCACGACAATTAAAGGTGCATGAAAGGAATTACACCACCCATGATTTGGAATTGGGTTACGTTGTATTTGCACTTAAGTTATGGAGACATTACCTATATGGCACAAAGTGTATTATATACACAGACCATAAAAGCCTCCAACATCTATTCAATCAGAAGGAATTGAACATGCGACAACGCCGGTGGATGGAAACGCTTAATGACTATGATTGCGAAATTCGTTATCATCCCGGCAAGGCAAACGTAGTTGCTGACGCCTTAAGTCGCAAAGAAAAGGTTACACCTATAAGGGTTAATGCCAAGAGCATTGAGCTCAGAAATAGCTTGAATGAGAAGCTATTAGATCGCAAAAGCAAGCCCTATTAGAAGCTAATGCTCCTAATGAAGGATTGGGCAGAACTGTCGATCAGTTAACTCCTGGAAAGGATGGAATCCTTAGATTTAATGATAGAATTTGGGTTCCAACCTTTGGAGGACTTAGAGATCTAATCCTCCAAGAAGCACATAACTCAAGATACTCAGTTCACCCGGTGGTGACAAGATGTATCAAGATCTAGAGAAGAATTATTGGTGGATGGGTTTGAAGAAATCCATAGCCACTTATGTAGCTAAGTGTCTGATGTGTTCGCAAGTTAAGGCCGAACATCAGAAGCCGTCAGGACTTCTACAGCAATTGGAAATTCCCACATGGAAATGGGAAATGGTAACTATGGACTTGATTACCAAGTTACGTAAGACCAAAAGTGGAAATGACACTATTTGGGTCATTGGGAAAGGCTGACCAAGTGAGCACACTTCTTGCCAATTAAAGAAACGTATAACTCTGACAAATTGGCTAAATTGTATGTGGACAAGATTGTGTCCCTACACGGAGTGCCGGTATCTATTGTATTTGATAGAGATACTAGATACACATCCCACTTTTGGAAGAGTTTCCAACAATCTTTAGGCACAAGATTGAACTTTAGTACGGCTTACCATCCGCAGACTGATGGTAAAAGTGAGTGTACTATTCAGACATTGGAAGACATGCTTAGGGCATGTATGATTGATTTAGGTGGAAGTTGGGATGGCCACTTACCCTAATAGAATTCTCCTACAATAATAGTTATCATACAAGCATCAAGGTTGCTCCTTTTGAGGCCTTGAATGGGAGAAAGTGTCGTACGCCCGTATGCTGGGCAGAAGTTGGGGAAACCCAAATATCAGGACTAGAGATTGTCCTGGAGAGCACGGAAAAGATTGTGCAAATTCGTGATCGTCTCAAAGCTGCCAGTGATAGGCAGAAAAGCTATGCTGACAAGAGGCGAAAACTCTTAAGTTCCAAATAGGGGACAAAGTCATGCTAAAAGTGTCACCCTGGAAAGGTGTGATGCGCTTTGGGAAAAAAGGGCAAGTTAAGCCCAAGATATATCGGACCATTCGAGATAATCGAATGTGTCGGCACTGTAGCTTATAAGCTCAAATTGCCAGAGGAGCTTAGTGGAATTCATGATGTGTTCCACATCAGTAATCTTAAGATATGTCTAGCCGATGAATCGCTAGCAATATCGCACAAGGATGTGCAAATTGATGAAAACCTGAGGTTTGTTGAGAAACCAATTTCGATCGAAGATCAACAAGTTGTGAAGCTCTGAAGGAAATTGATACCTATAGTAAAGGTTAAATGGGACGCCTTTAGAGGTCCCGAGTATACATGGGAGGTTGAGTCCACTATGCGATAAAAGTACCCCCATCTTTTTGAATAAAATCTCGAGGCCGAGATTTCTTTTAAGGGGATGAGGATGTAACACTCCGTAAATCGTGTCCAATAGTATAGTGACACGTGTTATATTTTTTATTTTTAGTCTATTAAAGATTAACATGGACTAAAAGTGTCAACATGCTCAAACTAAGTCTCTGAGTGATTTCTGATGTCAACATGCATAAACCAAGCCTTTGAGTGACCATTAGTGTCAACATGCTTAAAATATAGCCTCTGAGTGACCATTAGTGTCAACATGCTTGAAACATAGCCTCTGAGTGACCATTAGTGTCAACATGCTAAAACTTGGCCTCTGAGTGACCGTTGTGTCAACAAGCCCAGCCTCTGAGTGACATTGGAGTCAACATGCTTATAACGAGCCTCTGAGTGATCCTTTACGAAGTCCTAACTCTCGTATGTTCCATTTGTTGGATGAGAGGGATTAAATCCGTGATTATATAAAAGTTGGACATTAGAGGGGTTAAAAGTGTCAACATATTAATTTAACCTCTGAGTGACCTATTAACGAACCGTGAGCTCGACAATGTCCGGGCATAATCCCAGGTATGCCAAGTATTGGCTACGGAGGGCTAAAAGTGCTAAAAAGGTGTTTTAGAAGGTTTTAAGGGTGTTTAATAAGTTGAGGGGATAAAAGAGACAAACTTCAAATCTGCCTATGGGGCGCTCGCGGAGCGCGAGAGGCAAGCCATGTGCCTCTCGCGGGGCGCGAGAGGCCTGTATCTGCAGAAAGTTTGCTTGGCCTCCACACAAAATACCAAAAACCATTTGATTCGAAACCAGGGACTTGAAAACTGCTATGCCATGTTTTAGGACACTTGTAAGCTCCCTCTTACACCCCTTAGCACCGGGCATCACCCTCCTTCAAGCTCTCCAACTATAAATAGGTGCAAAGGTTCAACCTTCGAACTTGCACCATTTTCATTTTCAACTCTTCTCCCTCCTCTGGAAGTTCCTAACTGAAAGAAGCATCCAACTTAGTTCTCTTGCATTCTAGGAACCTCTTGTAAGTGTTCTTTGCTCTTTCATTTTCGTTTAAAGGCTTTTATAGCCAAAAGTCAAGCGTTTTACGGAAAACGCTTTGACTTTCGGTTAAGACCATTATGGTCCAGCCATTGTTCCTAACGAAAATGGCTAAGTGATCGTAATAAGGTAGGTGTTAGTCCCTATAAAGGGCACCTCCTGAAGATCACGTTTGCTGGACCGATTGACGGGTCAAAGTTAAATTATTAAAAAGTCAAACAGGCCGTTTTTCGGAAAAATCATAAATTGATCTTATATATGTTACGAAACCTATTTTGACACTTAAACAAGTTGGTAATAATTATTAGAACATGTAAGAACATGTTCGGCTCGTCAATTTCAGTTCTAGGGTTGGTTCGCAATCGAAAGTCGCGAAGTTTGACTTCTACTTTGACTTTCGATTCTGACCCAATTTAGATTAGTTAGCTACTGATCTAAAGTTGCATTATGATCGTAATATAATGTAGCATAACCCTCTGAGGTTAATTACATTATCATAATCAGAATCTGAGTTTATGCGCAAGTTCCGTAATTATGTCATTTTTTACTAAATTGTCATTTTTGCATAAATCAAGGTTTTAATGATAATGAACTTGAAAACAAGTTTCCTACTGATATAATATTATAATTAGGATTATTTGGGATGTCAAATCAGATTACAATCTGAGTTACAAGCAGGTCCTTGAATTATGTCGATAAATGACGATTTAGCCCTTGTGGCTCATAAAACGGTTTTAATCAAATCTTTTCAAGGTAAATCTTTTAACTACTGATATGTTATACTAAATAACACATCTAAGACATTTTAATCTGACCTTAACATCAGTTTTCATTAAACATCGCATAAGACGTCATTTTACGACATAAGCGTCGTTTCGGCGCATAGTATGGTTTTAAACCATATTATTTGACCAAGACTTGTTACCTACTGATTTTAAAACTTATTTTAAATATTTTTACAGTAGGTACATATTATAAACTCAAAATCCCAAATAATTTATAAACTATGTGTAAAATGACCAAATGCCCCTTCGGTGCATAGTTTGGTCATAAAATATAAATTACACATATAATTGATATCCTACTGATATTATATCATAAATAAATCATTTTTTCCAGAATACTTATGGTTATTACATTAAATTATAATCAAGTTCCTTTTATATAATATGAAATTACCAAAATACCCTTATGAGGCATAATTCCCTTTTTAAAACCTTAACGGGTATATAAGTTGATATCCTACTGATATTACAACTTATTTGAAGTATAATGGCATATAGAACTTGTCCATGACTTATCTGGTAACCCGAAATCGCTAATATGCGTACGGTTAAGTATATGTAACTATTTACGAAAATTAACCAAAACAGGTTTAACCTTGTCATTTAAGTTTCAAAATCCAGATGTTTATAGTTTACCCAAAAAATGTAACAAGTTTTGTGTCAGCCTTTGTTCTAATGTTGTCAAAGGGAAAGGGCAAACTGATCATCAAGATAAAAAATAGAAAAAGGGTGTTCAGTTATACAACCTTTTGTGGAAAGGGTTTTAACCTATTTCTCATATAGTTTTATACATCTTTTGGGACTAGCTATGACATAGGGACTAAAGCCTCAAAATTTTATACCAACGACATCTGTTAGAATATATTAAGATTTTATACAGTTGTTCTGACGTTTTGACATGAGGTTTGGACTTATGTTTGTTAGTCTTACACTAAGGGTATTCAATGATTATAAACCAACCTTCAAACTTTGACACTTTTGCATTATAAGTATTGGGTCCTAAGCATGGTCTTATTTAGGGTAGGTCCGATCACTTACGTCATTTGTCACACGTGTAAAACACTCTCTTTATGGTCGCTACTCTTTCACGATTAAAAAACCAACCAAAATATGGGTATGCTACTATGAGAGACGTTCAAACGACTACACAAGATGACTTGCACTTATCATGGGTAACAATAGAAGGAAGGGGACTATCAATAGAAAGTTGCATCATGAGGAATGTCGGAGGAGAAATGTCATATTGAGGATAAGTGTTATAGAAAACCGTTTGTCCATGGTTTTGAACCACGGGCAAGTTCCATCGAGTCTGTTAGGTATAAAATGGCGTAGCGGAACCAACACACACACACAAATGATGTAAAACACGCAGAACAAAAAATAAACACGACGTAAGAATTTTGCATGGTTCGGTCCTGGTGGGGGACCTACGTCCACGAGCGGGAATTAGGCATCGTTCATTAAGCACACAAATATTCCAATACATGACTATGGTTTATATAGAGAATATATTAGGGCTTTCAGCTTAGGCCCAAGAAACCTAGCACGGGCCAAAACCGGGCCCAAGATCTCTAAGCCTGCATAAACCCCAACAATAGGCTTGGCGATAGTCTTCAACCCACCATCCAAAACACATAGTAACACAATCATCCAGTAATTTCAGCAATCTTCAATTACATAAATCATCCAAGCCTCCAGTTCCATGAACAAACTAAAACTTCAATATCAAAAGTTCACCACGCCTCCAGTGCCCATGAACAAGCTAAGATTTCAAAATAAAGAAGTCTTCCAATTCCAAAGAACAAGCTAAGACTCCAAATACCAATCCACCTAGTTGCAGTGGCCCTTCACTTTGCCTGAAAGGCCCATTGAAGCTCCCAACAACTCCAATATGGTCATCACAGACCCAGTCATGGCAAATCCTGCCAAAGACTCATCCTCAATTTCAACCGATACCTACTTACACGAATCGTAGGCTCCAAAGACTCCAAAGAAAAGGACACACACCAAAATACAGCAAGCACCCATGGAGAGAATTTCCATTTGGAATTCCGGTCTCACAACCCAACATCACTATGTAATCGTCTTGGAACACCCATCGCGCTACCATTGTTACCAAATCATTTTCCAGGTTTAAACCTCTGAATACGCTCGAGCTAACATCTCCATGGCTCCAGGATTCATGCTTGTGATATGAATCCACTTAGTGCTACTTGATGCAGCAAGCCAAGACTTTACTACTCGGAAGTTAGTCCACTTCTTCCGGCGATACATAAACTGTATCTTCCAAAATTTTTCAATCAAATAGATTCACCGATTCCTCATTAAAGTAAATGAAGCAAAAGAGAATCTCAAAACCAAGAGTCTCCACTGCCTATCACTGAGTCCCATTGCATCACCACAAACAGATTCTCAAAAGCAGAATTACTATCTTAAGACATCGACTCTAAAGAATATCATACCTCCATGCAGCTCCTCCAACTCAACTATGCCCAGTTCCCATTGTCCCTAATCCCAACCCATGCAAAAACAACACTACATGAGGCGCATATCCACTCGTACTTCCCCAGCAAAAAACCTTTACCTAGTATTAATGCAAAGATCTTCTCAAATGTCAAACCACTAGTTACCATCGCACAAGAATAGTTTCTCAATTCTAGAGTAGGTAACAGGCAAACAGTTATAACAATAGTCGAGCTTTCAATGGAAAGCAAGCTGTACCAAGGGTTCTATGACCATACACATGATCAGTTAACGCATTCCCTAACCGATAGATCATCCAAACGAGTAACAGTTCACAAGACTTGCCCTAACCTATGTTTCTGGTTTCATTCTCCAGGTTTTACCCATCATCAGTACCTCATCCAAGTTCCCATGATAAACTAATTAACCAAAATCCAAACCATCGAACATTCCAATCATAACCATCCCCTCTTCAGTTATAACAACAAACGAGGAAAATCGGAAGAAGTGAACAGGCACAACAATGGTACAAACCTGAACTTGATGACTGTTCTACTAAACATTGACAAACAAACTGTTTTGATCCTGCAAAACTGATAAATCAAGTTACTGTAAATAAACTGAAAACAGTTAACACAGACTGGTCTCCTACAGACAAATTTGACCCGAAACGCTGATTACGCACCTACTCCGAAAACAAAAGGATCCATTTTTATTTTGTTTATCAATAGTGTGCACCCCAAATAAATAAATAATGACTTGTTTTTCTTTCTTGTCATTTGCGAGAAAAAAACCAAAAGCAATATTTATTTATTTCGACGTCACAACACCTAAAAAAACAATGCCTACTTCAAGAACTTGACTTCACGGCTCACAATTCCTCAAACCAACGCCTTTTTGTAATCACACAAACAGCAACGCAACAATGCACGACAAAAACAATCGACTTTCAACTTCGAACGAGATAAACATTCTGTAAATCGTCTCAATAGAAAATCATGTGTAACGAGCCATGGATCTGATACCACTTGTTAGGTATAAAGTGGGGCAGCAGAACTAACACACACGCACAAACGATATAAAACACGTAAAACAAAAAATAAACACGATACAAGAATTATACGTGGTTCGGTCCCTTTGGGGGACCTACGTCTATAGGCTACAACTAGGTATTTTTCATTAAGCACAGACAAAGATTGCAATACATGACTAAGGTTGGTATAGAGAATATATTAGGGATTTCAGATTAGGTACCAAGAAACCTAACATGGGCCAAAACCATGCCCAAGATCTCTAAGCCTTCACAAACCAAACAGAGTCCAAATCCACGTTACCATCTCACGTATTGAAAGCGACAATCGTTAATAACATGAGTAATCCTTCCGCTTATGTTACCATTGGAATCAGTTCTAAAAAGCGAGAACTACACTGATGTATTGCAACGTGTATAGTGTGTACAATGTCGTATTCGTTTATTTCGATTTCTAGGTTGATATAGTTTCTTTTGATAGTTTGCTTATTTACAGGGCTTGATTGCTGAAAAGTGAAGAAAACAAGTAAAATCTGTTGGAAAAGAGTTAGCAGCAAGAATCAGGTCGAGTCGTAGCTGAACGGGAACGGAAATCGAATAATTCTGGAAAAAAGACCTCGTCGCGCTACGCGAAGGTGACAGGAAAAGAGCTTCTCGTAAAGCGAAGCAATATAATAATGATTTATGGAAATTGACACGCCAACCCTAGTTACGACTTTGGACGAATTAAGGCGAATTCAGCAGCAAGTTTGACAAGGTTTTGAAGCTTTCGAAGCATAGGAATCATCTGGTAGGAGCTGGAAGTCGGAGGATTGAAGATCTAACGGGTTTTGTCTCCCGTTTACTTTGTTCTTTGTTTTTCTTACTTCTTGTCCATGAGTTCTTGTGTTAAGATAATTGTTTTGATTCTTGTGATTATGTTTTCTGGCTAAACCGCTTAAACTACTTAGGTCAAGATAAATACTAATAAAGTTAGGATTTTTATCGGTTTCTAGTATGATTATTGATTTGGTGTGTTTGCGGATCTTGACTTGATTATTGATTGTTTATTTGTTTCGCATAAATTCTGATGGATGTCTTTCATATAATGGATTTGTGTTGATTATTGGGTCCTTGCAGGTTTGATTAATCGTTTGGTGAATTGGCCAATAAACCATAGAAACAATATACAAGATTTAATTCGGTTTTGATATTCTACTAACTTTAGTCGTCGTGAAGTGCTAGGTTATTAATATGTCTAGGTTGATAAATTGCTAGGATTAGGTTTTGTAAAAAAATTGGTTTTAGTTGCCTTGCCATTATCTTGTCTATTAAACCAAATCGAGTCCTTAGTTGGCTTAGATTTACCACCGTGAGGTAGTTTGTCATTTTAAGGCACTTTATAGAAAGTTAGACAACCGTAGGGGAGTCTAGTTAACCGGTATTCGTAACAATCTTTTAGAGTTCCATAGGTTTCTTCCCGAGAAGGGTTGGGGATCCTATTCGGTTTCTCTTAGGATTTAGCACTTAAAGATCCCGGTTTCATATCACATTAGTTTCCGGAAGAAAGCCATTCGAAGTAGGATTCCAACTGATATGGTGTAAACCATACTATTTATCTTATGTATTTTGTATAGTATTTCAATGTATTTTTATTAGTATTCGAGTCAGTTGTGTTCGATTTTACTAAATTTATATGTTTATAGGTGTTCGTGAAGTATGGAGCTAAAATAGAGAAATGTTGAAGATATTTGATCGAGTACTAAATCGAGCTAACGCGGTTAATAAACGAAGAATTGAGAATTTAGAATAATAAAAGAAGTTGAAAGTTGGAGGGCCGAATTGCAATTAAAGAAAAACTGTTTTAAAATAAACTCTCTAAACTCGGGGGGCCAAAAGTGACACATTGCTAAAAGTCCAATTAATTCAACCACTTAAAGACAAATAATAATTGATTCAGATTTTGATGCACGGTTGACCGAGTTTGGAAATCGTTGACCAAAATTATTTACAAGCCACCGGTTCTTTATTTCATTTAAGTGATTCTGTCATGGGTTAGCCCAATTGCAATTTAATGAGAGCAGCCCAATATGGTTTTAATGACCCGCATGAGAAGCCCAAATTCGTTGAATTTGATTTTCATACAAACTACAATAGACATCAGACGAAAAAAAAAAGGAGGGGGCCGCAAGTTTTAGACAGGGGGAGATAGATCGAAGGGACGCTGAACGATTTTGAGAGGGATCTTTAGCAAGGATTGAAGATTAAGAATCATTACCTTGAAGACAGAAGCTTGGAACTTAAGGGATTAACGGGTTTTGCTACTCGGTTTCTTTTATTTTCTAGTTTTCTTTGTTCTCTTCGATGAATTCAGAATTTGAACCTTGTTTTATTGTTTTTAAGACTATGATTCTTGTCTAAATTACTTAATCTATCTAGGTTGCGATGAACTTTTGATAAAGTATGGATTTTTGTTAGATGTTCATGTGATTTATGGTTTTATCATGAAAAGTAGCAAACTTTGAAATAATGATTTAATGTGAATGCGTGTTTAATCTTGTTTAAATCTGATTACATGTTTCACTTGCGTATTGATGTCTTCCATGTATGAATGCTAGTTACATCATAGACTGTGTGTTAGTGACTAGGGTTAGATTGTTACTTTTTAGGGTTAGATTGTGTGTTGTGAGTCTGTTTTTAGTGTTAGATTGTTAGGGTTAGGTACTCTGAGAGAAGATCCCGTTAGTTTACCTTTCATTATTTGCTTACCGAGTTAAATCAGGTTCTTTAGTTACCTTAGACTTTTAACTGAAAGGTAGTTAGTCACGTTAGGGCACTTTTCTAAATAATTAGATAACTGTAAGGGAGTCTAATCAACTGGTAGTCTTAACAGCCTTTTAGAGTTCCATAGGTGTCTTCCTGAGAAGGGTCGGGGGTCCTGTTCGGTTTCTCTTATGGTTTAGCATTTAAAGATCCTGGTTCCAAAACACATAGCATCCGATAGAAACCATACGATATCACTTGGTTTATTTTAATTGGTTTAATTATTTTAATTGCAATTTATGATATTTAGAACACCCCCCCCCCCCCTCAAAATATAAAATCAATTCAGTCGTGTCGGTCTGTCAAGTCTAGAGAGTCTAGTAAACATAATTAGAGAGTCTCGTAGGTTCGATACACGAACTTACATAAGTTATACTACATTGACCAGTACACTTGTCGTTTGTGTGGTCTAGGTTAGAGAGTCTTAGTTTTATGAACTTAAAGCTTAGCGTTTCTAATTTAGAATTTAATTTAGGTAATTTGTTTAGACCACTTTTAGCTCATCGCCAACCTAGGTAATATTTTATCTCTCCTGAGTTCAGCTTTCGTTCCAATTCGTATTCTAGTTCGTCTAATTAGTTAGTATTTAATTTGATTGCAATTTTAGGATTTTTAGGAACACCCCCCCCCCCACCCCCAAACATAAAATCAATTAGTGTCATGTCCGTGTCAGTCTAGGTCTAGACAGAGTTTAGTTAACGTAGTCAAATAGAGTCTCGTGGGTTTGATATCCGAACTTACTTAGCTTTACTAGAGTCGATCGGTTCACTTGCCGGTTAGTAGTTTAGTCGAGTTTTAGAGAGTCAAGATTATTACTTTGAGTCTAGAATAGGTTAATTCAGATTGTTTTCATTAAACTATTTTCAGCACATCATACACCAAGGCAACAAGGTCTAAAACTTAGCGCAAAAACGCTCCTCTTTTCGTACTTGAGGCGTAGGTATCTTACATAAATTAGGTTTTCAGCATCTCCTACCTTCTCCTACCTAAAATTTTGCCAGCTAAAAATTTGCTTTGTATATGAGTTAATATATAAATTATCTACAAATACAACCTAAAAAGTAGTTTGTTCAACATTCTGATGCACAAAAATCGCCACGTACAAGAGGCGCGCAGCTCAGCTACGACTCATGTACAACTCGCGCCTTATGTAGCAAAAAGTGTAGACGCTCACCTCAAAGTGTGCCTCACGCCTAAGCAATTTTTTTAACCAAGATTGGAATATATTAGGGTCATAGTTATCAAACGTGCACGCTTTTGGCGCCTAGGTGATTTTTTTAAACAATGCGCACTCAATGCGCTCCTAATTCCCAGGTAATTATAGCGTACAATTAATACTAATTAACATTTTTTTATTCGTAAATTCCTCAAACTCTTTAGTATTTATAGCCATATTTCCATCTGATTATATCACTAATAACTCAGTTCGAATTCTTCAAAGCCAGATTAGTATATTTTGTTTTAATTCAACATATTATTCCTGATAAATTGGATATTAATTTTTTTAAATTCTAAAATTCTCGTATTCTACGGTATATATTTGTTTTGATTTTGTCCGTATTCTATCCTTGCTTATTACTTCTGATTTACTTCTGCTTTTGCATATACAATGTATTGTTTTTGCTCTCTGATTTAATTCTGCATATAAAGTTTTTCCGATCCAACTTAGGATCTTTCTATTAATTTCTTTACATGAGATAACTATGTTATGTTAATCTTTAGTTCTCAGTCTTACCAACTTATAATGTTTGGCTTTTTTGACCGAATGAAATCTGAATTCTGTTGTCACACAACCCATTTGGTACTTTGTGTTGAAGATTATGGTATTGGAATATTTTGATATATGAAGAAGGTGTTATTTTCCATTACACAATATATTTTAATTTTTTTATGTTAGTGCGCTTTTTTTCTCGGGGCCACACTTTTTTGCGCTTTTTGCCTAGGCCCTAGGCGGAACCTAAGCGCCTTGCGCCTTTAATAACTATGATTAAGGCTAGGCCCATTAGCTTAGCCTATTAGAAAAAGGTTTCACATGTTGTCTATTTACACTGCTAGCAAAGTGTAACATTTTGTTAATCTCAATAAAACATCTCTTTTACCTTTACATGATACCAGAGTCGAAGTTGCTACTAAACTCGCGGCCATCACAAGTTGTGTCTCACCAACACTTGTGAGACCCGGCCTGCACTTATAAATCCTAGTTGTCACGTATCAATTTTGATAGCAGCCTTCCGCCGCCTCGTATCAGTTCCAACATCCACCTTCTGCCGCCACGTATCAGTTCAGCCTTCTCCATATGTCGCGTATCAATTCTAGCCGCCATTTTTACACCTTTTCTTCAGCCCAAAGTTTTTTGTATTAGGGCAGCCCTATTTCTTTAGCCTAGTCTCTCTTTTCTTCTTTGGTGGAGGGGAGGGGGCTATATTCAAGTTAGCTCTGCTTTGTGTCTCAGTCATTTACACCTTTCTTTGATGATTATTCTACATGTACTAGGATTTTGTTGTGGAATTGGTGGTAATCTTTGAAACTTTGGTTCCAAACAAATACCTTAAGTTATTGTCCTCATTGATACACAAGTAAGAATGCACTTTAGTCTATCCCTTCTTCGCTAATGTCACGTAATCTCAACGCATGAGACAACAATCTTCACGCCTTAAAACCTAGAATGAGTAAGCAAAATGGTATTGCTAAAAGAATAATCACTATTTATTTGAGATTACACACACTTTACTTTTAAATGCATGACATCGTTCTCAATCCAAGATACCTTGTTAAACGCATATCATCTCCAAAGCATAGTTTTTAAAGGTGTAAAGGGCGAGCCTAGGCGGAAGCCCCTTAAAAAGTGAGGGCCCGAGTTTATCACTAATAATAGACATAAAGAGTAAGAAATATAAATAGATAAGTATAACAGACATAAAAAAATATCAAATATATAAAATTTAATAATAAGCCATTAATAATGTAACTAAAACATTTTTAAATTTCAATTGGTCATAAAATTGTAGTATATCATTGTCATAAAATCTACACATCATTAGTTTTAGTTTACTGTGCACGTGTTACATCCCATCAAACTTCATCACTTTTTCTTATCAACGAACAATGTATCTCTTTAATGTATCTTGTTTATACTCCTTATCTCTCCATGATAATCTCCTCCCATTAGCCGTTTTTTTAAATATGGCCAAAATCTTGATGGTATTTACCTGGAAATTTGTCAGAATCTTTGTCTAAGCGCTTTGATGGACACCAGGCATTATTAATTTTTATTGCGCCTCGCCTAGGCAAGCGCCTTTTGTCCCTTTAACAGCATAGCTTTAAGGTTACAAGACCATGACATGTTTCTTTCTCAAATTTAATTTTTAGTTAACCTCATCTTCCTCTTCTTCTTTTGGGTGTGTGCTTTTTTTTTTGTTTAGGAAACAAGATAAGTTGACTCCTGAAGCTCATTGATTCATATTTCTAGTTTACTCTTGCCTAAAAAATGCCTAAAGTGCTACTCGCGACCTCGTATTCCACGAATTTTGATGTCAGTCTTCAAACAATATACATTTTCCATTAGACTTTTTCCATGGTTAATCAACAAATTATACAGGCTTGATCAAGTCATTCATCTTTTACTATTTTCTTCTGCCACCTAGTGTAAAACAACAACCATACCCAGTAAATCCACAAATATCAAATCTTTTGTAAGGGACTAGGGAGGGTGGGATGTAAGCAGACCTTACCTCTACCCTGTGGGTAGAGAGGCGACTTCTAGAGAGACCCCCCGACTCCAAGACCAAACAACAGGAACTAAAAGATAGAAGTTGGGACTAGGGAGCTACCAAATAACAAATGGAGTCGAGAAAAAGTAACATAGTACAGTAGAAACATAAATAGCCTCATGAGACTACATATAAACATGGATACACAGATACAATCACATGCAAGGTTCACCTAAAGTGTAGGAAAATCTAAGGTCCTAAACAAGCTAAGACACATTTGTACCCTACCTAAAAATCCTTAATCTTAATCATACGTCTCCACGAGCTCCTATCTTGGACCATGTCCTCAGAGAAGTGCAAGTCCAGCAAATCCTGCCAAATACGCTCATTCCAAGTCAATTTAGCCCTACCTCTACTCCTCCCCTTCAAAATGAAAGTTTGCACTGCTCTAACCCGCGTCATCATCTGCCTCCTCTTCACATGTCCATACCATCGTACACTCTCCCCTCTTTTATCTTATCCGAAATACTAGCAACTCCTAACCTTTCCCCTAAAACATCATTTCTTATCCTATCTAACCTTGTGTGTCCACACATCCACCTTAGCATCCTCATCTCCACAACCTCCATCTTTTGCGCATGTGTCTTCTTGATGGCCTAACAGTCTGTCGCCCATACAATATAGCAGGTCTAACTGCAACTGTATAAAACTTCCCCTTTAATTTATTTGGGAAGCCCTTGTCGCACAATATCACAAGTGGTTGCTCGTCACCTACTCCAACCAACATGGATGCGATGTGCTACATCATTATCCATCTCCTTATCCCTTTGTAAAAACGACCCTAAATACTTTAACTTGGTGGTTTGCATAACTAAGTGACCCTCAATGGTGATCTGGGTGTCCTCCTCTCTAACTACACCACTAAAATCACAATAGAGGTAATCAGTTTCAGAGTGACTAATCCTTAAACCTTTTCCCTCAAAAGTTGTTCCTCACTCCCCTAACTTTGCATTTAGGCTTTGTTTAGTCTCTACAACTACGACAATATCATCTACAAAAAGCATACACCAAGGAAATGTCTCTTGAATTGACTTTGACAGCTCATCCGGTACAACCGCAAAAAGAAACGGACTCAACGCTCTTAGTAGAGTCCTACCATCATATGAAAGGAACTAAAGGTGCACGAACACTAGTTTCCACCATCAAGTGTAACATGTACATATCCACCATTGTAAAACATACCATGGACGTAACACTTCACTATTTTCATCACCCGTACTCCACGCCCCGTAGTTTCCTCATACTCTCCACCTTCGATAATCAACATTCATAAAGTTTTCATTCCACAAAATGACAACCTTCGTATTTCTCAAGAACTACACAACCACTCGTACTTCACTATTCTCGTCGCATGTACTCCACGCCCCGTAGTATCCTCATACTCTCCACCTTTTCCCCTCACTTATCACCTACATATTGTTGGGTTTGAAGGCCTTTTGGGTCTTTGTGGGTTAACTAAGGGGATTTAATTAGTTTTCTAGTTAGCGAGTTACTAACCCTAGTTCTTATATTAAATATACTCCATGTCATGTTTTGTAATCTTTGTACCGAGTATAATCAAAATACCTAGTTGTAGTGTATGGACATAGGATTCACATCAAGTTCAAGACACATAAAATTGTCGTGTTTGTAGTGTTCTTATTTTCTATTTTCTGTGTTTTTAACCTTTTGTGCATTGTGTGTTGGTTACGTTGTGCTGCTTGAACCCTATTAAGTGGTATCAGTGCGCTTCAGGCTGTATTGCACGACCTTTTTCAAGGTTGCGGATCAGTTCGGTTCACTCACTGTTACACGGTTATTACACCGAAAATGATTCGCAGAGGTTGGAATCTCGTTCGAAAATAGAAGTTCGATTTAGGGTTCAGTCGTAAAGTCTTCGAGCCGAGTTTTGATTAGATCGTGAATAAGGGTTTTCTTATTCGGCGTATCCGGATTAAAGCCCTTTGGAGATTGCCAAAATATGTTGCGATTTGTTTCTTGTTTTCTGTTTGAGATGACGAAGACAAGAATTTGATCAAAAAGTTTGATGGTTCATATTTCAGTTGGTGGAAAACGCAGATTAAGGCATTGTTATGTCAAAAAGACATAGATGTAGTACTTGGGGATAAATGGGAGAAAATGGACAAAGTAAGTACTTGGATGGGGTACTTGGGGATAAATGTCACACCCGGACCCGCAGCGGAAATAGAAGTCAAGGCATGATTGAGTTTTCATCAAAGCTCATGACATTACTAATATTAAGTTTCATATTTATTACTTCAAATTTAAAAGAGAATATCCATACACATAAAAACAAACAAACACAAGAAATTCGTTCTAAACAGGAAATGTTTTATTCTTCATTCTAAAGCCAAATCCTAAGTGTCCCTCTTCTCAGACTGTCCACATGTATCATGTGTAAAATAAAGATTTGGGTCAACAAAAGCTGGCGAGTGAATCTCATTTAACATTTGAAAGAATTAGTTATATTGATTGATTAAATAAAAATGTGCATAAACCAAATATGAGCAAACATATATGTAAATTTATCCACAAACCACATAATATCAAACAATGAACATGGCAAATGATGAACTGTGAGATCAAGGCTCAATCAAACGGAGCCGATCTAATGAGGCACACGATGCTCAACTTGTATCCAACGAGGAACTGATGGGTCTAATGTGAATGAATGCACTGAAATGATAAAAATGTAACCACATATAACAACAAAAAAATACACACATAAGATCATATAATGGTATTAGCACAAGTGATTGAATAAATAAAATATGTAAACGACACATTATACACCCCAAAACATGAATTAAAAAGGGGAATTTGAAAGGTATCACTCACATTGGGTGCGTTTTCTTGGATTGACGACGAACGCGCACGATTTTGGATTTAATGACGAGAGAAAACTAACCTAAATAATAATGTAGCAATTGATAAACATATAATTATTATTTGAAATTAATATTTCTAATTAATAGTTTTATTAGATTTTTAGATTTATTTTTGTGGAATTTATTATAATTTTTAGACTTAAAAAGTCTTATTTTTAAGCAATTTGAAATGATTTTTAAATAAAATAATAAAGAAAATAGTAATAAAAAATATATACCATTTTTACAGGGTTGACCGGTTAACGGTCGAATTGTGTTTATTATTGGCATAGTGTGAGGTTCGAACTCGTGACCTCCCGTATACGTACAGCAGCTCTACCAACTGAGCTACGTGTCTAACACCGGAATAATCTATTTTTTATTATATATATTATAATATATATAATATACTAATTAGCTTAATCATTTTCTGTTTTTATTTAAAAAGACTTTTTAATACTTAAAACTGGTTACAATAGCAGATTTCGAACCCGAGACCTTCAGTTCCCGTGCACACAGCCCAACCAGTTGGGCTGTGTGTCTGACCCGTATAAATCCTAATTTATATTGATTTTATACACATGTTCCAGGGTGATCTGAATGAGTTAAAAAGTTTGGTTTTTATTACATAAAATCGGTAACGTGTACGAGTCGAACCCGGGACATGTGCTTTGTGATTGCACACAGTCCACCACTGGACTGTGTGTCTAACCCGTCTGAAATAACGAATTTAATTATACAAAAAACACTAGAAAAGCTTCATCTTCTTCATGAATTATAATTCAGAACATCAAACCTAATTGTGTTTAATTTAACACACTTGTTTTATGTCATGTACATATAATTAAAAGGTTTAGAAAGGAAGATTCAAAAGGATTATACCAGACGCACGTGGCCTTAATTCCAATGAAATTCCGGCGGGTGACTGAAACTTCCGGCGACAAGGAACTCGAACAGTGATATTCTTCGAAGGTTTTAGAGTGGAGATTTGGAAGAGTGAGCGAGGTTTTGAGTGGTGATTCAGTGGTATTTATAGGGTGTCCGTGAAATTTGAAATTTTCGGTTTCAAGACCAATCATGGGTCAATGATTTGAATTAATTTTTGTCGGTTACGATTTAGAGAAGATAACTGATGTCTGACAACAGTTTTCTTTTCAATCAAACCTTAAGAGAAACATAAATCGCATACATCACTCAAATCTTGGCGGTTACAGTCTCTGGACTTAAGTTCTGGCAGGTTAGCTTGTGGATTTCACCTTAAAGATAATTTGTTTCTAAGTTTAAACAATAATGTGTGTGTTGTGCAGTGGTGTAAGTTGTGTGTGAGTTTGTGGGGGATCCGGGTTCGAAACCCGGCTGCCCCTTTTATTTATTTTTATTATTTTAAGGTTTAATTATTATTTTATTATCATTTATTTAATTCTTTCAATTTTTAATAACCATAAATTAAAATCTATAAATTAATAACTCGTATTAAATAATGAATAAATACGCAACGAGACATTAAATTAAATGCTTGAGTTATTTAACGAAGCGGGTTTTGAAACCCGTTTTACAACGAATGTTACAATAAATGGGAGAAAGTGGATAGAGTTGAGGAAGTTTTGTGGAACTCAAAAGACAAGAAAGCTAAGGGGCTATTACATTGGCTTTGATGAGGAGCGTTGTTTCAACATCATGCATGAAATCATGGTGTAACACCTCAAATTCTATATGCTAATTAATAAAAGATAGAGATATATGAGTAAGAAATAATTGTTAGCCATTAATATAATAAGCACCACACTTGAGGGACCAATACTGAGTAAAATGAAAGTTCAATTAATAAAAACTAAAAACAAAACACAAACACACACATCAGTGATGTGTGTGTGTGTGCACCGACTACAACTAGGTGAAGAAGAACAAGCTCTCAATCTTACAAATTTGCAAAATTGGAAGGAAATTGAAGTTAAAATCAATGCATGAGCTAAGATTCCTGATCATCTAAGTGTTCTTAACACCAAGTAAGTTGAATTTTATGTTCTAGTGATGAATGAGGAAGTGGGTTATGTGTATCCGTAAATGTAGTATGACATTGAACATGAAGGTTAGTTAATAACAATGTGTAGAAGTTGTAATGTGCTTGATTTTGACTATATTGATGATTTAGGATAAAATCCATTTGTAATTGAGGAATGATGAAGGTTAGTTATGTTTATGTTTAAATTAGAGTAATGTTGAAGTTGAAGTAGTGTTATAGAAAGTATTTTGATGGATAATTTGATATAAAACATAAGATACATGGTTATGGTAATGATTTATGAGGATTGAATAGTTATGTTAATCCATAGATGAACTAGGAAGAATGTGCTTAAATTACTTGTATGTCATGATTAATTGATGGTACGCACACCACATGTTTGATGAAATTCCTTGAATTGAATTAGTTGGGTTTTAACGCTAAAACTTGTTAAATCGATGAATTAGTATGGAAATGGGATTATATGCGGTTAATTAACGTCATAATCGAAAGTCGAAGTATGAGTATGTAATGAATATTGTAGAAGCTAAACATGTGATGTTGCACCTTATAGGAGCGAAGAAAGGAGATATAAGCCAATCGAAAGCACTTGAAACACAAGATCGCGGTAAGTTCATAAGAACTTCGTCTACTCTTAATGTTGTTTAAGATGATATTTTCATTATATTAATTCTATTCAAAAGTGGTAATATAGATGTAGTAAATTGATGAGTTGAGCTTGAAGTAACTGTTAGAAATGAGAAAGTAAAAGATACATTTGGATCCGTTACTAACGGATGAGAATGGGTAGAGATAATTGAATATTGTTCTTGGAAATTATATGATTCGTTGTCAAAAGAGCTAAGGTGAACGATAACTATAAGAATGAAATAGTCATTATGTTGACTTGACATGAATGTGTCAAACAATCCAAGATAATGATTAATGTAGTTAAGTGATTACTGATACATACTAATTATGTTTTTGTAATGTGAATGATAGGTAAATCGCTTGTCTAGAATTGGAGAGTTTGGGACGAACACACCTTATAGCCCTTATGCGCTTCCGGTTATGTTTAAACGCCAAACGGGTCAAAACTCCTTTTGGATTGTAAAAATGTGAATTTTATACTTGTGTCTTTTGTAAGTACAATAAGTTGATACTTGTGGTTTGGTAGTTTGTTTTAATGGTATTAAAAAGGTTTTAACGACGACGATTGTTAAAATCAATCTAAAGGGTAATTTGGTCAAAACTCATGTTATGAAGGTAATGCTTCAAATCTTTTGGCGTTTTAACCTTCAATGGAATATGGATATTCCACATGGCTTGTGGTATGTTAACATCAGTTACCATTCACATAAAGAATTTGAATTCAATTATGTCAAGATTTGGGAATTAAATTTGATGATTTTGTCATGTTGCTATCTTCACTAATTGATAGCTAGTTCGGGACAGCGAGTGTTGTTACCAATTCTATGGGAGTCAATGGTATGACATTTGACGGGATCCGAAATATTGTGCTTGGTGAAGACATTAGTATTGGTGGTTGGTCATCTTCTGAGATGTTACATGTTGGTAAGGGAAAGGGAAATAGTCAGGACAGTGAGATTCAGAGCTGCAAAGTACACGTTAAGAGTTGGTGTCTAAATGCTAAGAAACGTTTGAATATTGTTGTTGGAGATGTTTCGAAAGATAAGGCATCGATGCTCAATGTAGAAAGCAGTGTGGACTCTTGGGCCATGGATTTTGGTGCTTCATTCCATGTTACCCACTGCAATGAAGTATCTAAAGGAAGGTAACGTTGGAAAGGTATGACTTGGTAACGGAGAAATTCTTGAAGTAACGGGCATGGGGGATATCGATGAAACATTATTGGGAACTACATGGAGCTTACAAAACATCAAGGAGATTCCTAGACTGAAGTTGATTTTAGTCGTAGAATTAAATGAGCAAGGACTAGACTTGAAACAAAGATCGTTATACATGGTACGGGTTCCGTCTGAGGGGACTTGGCTCACTGAATGGGGTAGCTAAGAGGGTTCATTTTGCAAACATGAAGCCTGGGGCCACAAGGATGTTAGTTGGGTATGTTCGGAGATGTAAATTAGGTCAGGGTTTTGGTAATAGTGGAAGCACGAGGCGTGTTCTAGGTACAATCCAAACACCGTTAGGTTTTGAAGACTAGGAATTCGATTGTTAAAATCTCTATTGGAGATAGTTTGCTGATCTTGGAGAATGTTTGTTCTCTAGAAGTCTCTAGAATAGGCGGTGCGAGTCAGTAGGAGTCGGTTAAGATTGAGGATGGGTCTATGGTGGGTTTTACCATGGTTGGGTCAATGATGACTGGGTTGGAGCTCTCGACAGCTTCAACAAGTCTTTCTAAGTAAATGGAAAGCTGGCTGCAACTAGAGGATTTGAATATTATTGGAATTACTGTTGGGCTGTTTTTACTTGGAAGGAGGGGCGAAAATTATTGCAAGGTCTTCAAATCGAAGTTGGGTTTCAAAGCCTTTTGGGCCTTTATGGGTTAATTAAGGGGGCCTAATTAGTTTTTCTTGTTACCAAGTTATTAACCCTAGTTTTCATATTAAAAATTCTCCATGGTCATGTATTGTAATCTTTGTAGTGAGCATAATAAAAATACCTAGTTGTATCTTGTGAACATAGGATTCACATCAAATCCGAACCATATAAAATTGTCGTGTTCCTAGCATTCTTATTTTCTAATTTTCTACCTTTTTAGTTGTTTGTACATTGTGTGTTGGTTCTGCTACGCCACTTGAACCCTAATACATACATTGTGTGTCGTGTTCCTACGTACTCTATTTGTGTTGCTAGCCTTGCTTCAATTTCCTATTGCTAAAGTGCAGGATACACTTTACCCCATTCACATAAGGAGAAACTACTAATGATCATGACTCCCAAGTCCTGATTCTAATCGCCTTAAGGCTCACATGGTTGCTAAAATATACTTGGATACACTTGTGATAAGATGACTAAAATACGAGGCAACAATCCACATTTCAATCCGTTGATTCAGTTTAAAGAAAAAATTTGTCTTTCTCCATGGTCACTTACATAGAGAGCTATGGATAGAGCATACTCTAGGATTCAGTTGTTCACATTGAGCTTCGATCGACATGCAATCTTCAAAAGCCATTTTATATTGTTATGCAATCTCCAAGTTACAGGATTCACAATGGCACGTGGCAAGGCATATCATACAATCTTTTATGAACATTCATTCATGAATAATGTTGCACTTGATATCTATGTTCAATTTCGTTGATATCCGACAACAGAAGGATCATCGATATACACATTTTCAAACCATTAATACAGTATGTCCTCGTTGTACAATCAATAGACGGATTTCTGAGAGCTAGGAAAGGTATGCCTCAGCTTTCCTTGAAGGAGGCATATATGTGTTCTAAAAAGTGTGGGTGGGGTACGCCCATGCATGAGGCAACGTTAGGCGAAGTATGTTCGTGAGCACTGTACCAAAGACATGCGATTCAAAGCATCTTGAGGAGATGTGAATCAATAGGATTTAAATTGTTTGTTTTAACATTGGTCTTTGAGACCTTATACTATATACCCATCTAGCATTGCCAATGTGTGTTGTCGTTACTTACTTGAGGATGGATCAAAGTATTCTGCATAGGATCGTCGTGTGTATATTAACTTATTGTGCTTACAATCTGTGTTTTGGTTTTTCACCTTACAATTTTTTTTAATATAACAGGGTTATAAATATTTTGTTTATGACGGTTTGTTAACACTTAACGACATATGGATCATAATGCGACAGGTATTGGCAATCTCAATCCTAAACCTGGTTGTAAAATCGAGCTCTATACTTGGAGGGGTATAGTCCCAAAAACCATGCGCCTGCACAAAGGACCATACCCACAACAACAACATACTACAAGAATAACCTTGCGCGTAATGCGCAATGGTGCGCCATTCTTGGAATTAACAGGTTGCCCAACAACCTTGGGCGCAATGTGCAATGGTAATGCACCCTTAACACATGCATGTCACACAACAAACCTTGCGCACTCAGCACAACGGCAAGTTAGACCAATACATACAGGTCACGCAATGAACCTTTCACTCAGCGCAACGGTAAGTTAGACCAACACATGCAGGTCACACAACGAGCCTTGCGGACTCAGCGCAACGGCAAGTTAGACCAATCAATACAAGTCGCACAACGAACCTTGTGTACTTGGCGCAACGGAAAGTTAGAATTAGATGCACAGGTTCCTTGACCCTACGCGGATTAAACAAACCCTCTAGCCGCAAAGTCCTAAAACCTTGGACAAGGCCAAGACAAACATGAGAGCAACTCATAGTCTTGGGAACAAAAGGTTTAATCCCTACAACTCTGCGATGGTCAGAAAGCACTGAAAGCCATGCGGAAGGGAAAAACGCAAAGAGGTGTTGACCAATACAAGGGTACAAAGTGGCAGAGCTGTGACCAAATGGTTGCTCAGCAGGTTGTGTCAGACTGTGTCGCATGAACAGTAATGCAGAGGCCAGACTGTACACCAACCATACTCACGCCAGTGACTGTCACACATTATCCACTTTCGGTAGATGATAGGTCTGACACTAGGGACAGTTGTCATAACACGTGGCACCATTCAACATCCGACAATGCACATCTCCTACCAGAGATCATTTAATGATCGATGCAGAGGGACAGAACGGATATCTCTGGTCGTCTGGGTCGGGCCCATCAGCTCATCTCCTAAACCCACTTATTTTCGGCTATAAAATGAGTATCGAACCACAAGGTAAAACTATCTACTCACATAATTTCCAGTTTACTCACTAATTACTACTTACTTGCTATTATCTTGCATTCACAAAGACTTATTCTCACGCCAGAGTGTGGTCACGGAGAAAACCCTCCCCTTTCCCTGTGACGAGGCTAACGGCGTTGCTAGTTTTGCAGATTGGCTTAAAGTGAGATCACCCATAAGAGCGAACGAGACACAACCTTTTATGAAGAAAAACATGGTTGTAACTAAGATTTCTCCGGATACCTCTTGGTTCAGCCAGTGTTTCTTCATTGCCTCCGGGTGAAACTTCGATGTCTTGGTACATCAAGTCTCAAACGGCTCTGAATGTCGTTTACGCACAACTCTGCGCCAAAGCCAACACTTTCGTTGCGCCGGTGCAGCCAACTACTCACGTGTATGCTTCGCCTGCACCTCGATTCTTAGCTATGACTCGCCGGCGAGAGCGAGTGTTCCATCACAACTCCGTACACGAGAGACGGAGTACTCTCAATCGCTGCCTAGACATGAGTCTCACACTCATAGGCGAGCATCCATCCACTCACGGTTTGGCCCGCGTCCTCTAGAGGGGCGGGACACCCAGCATGAGGAGGATCGAACTTATGGCGACGGTGATAGCGCCAGTGTGTTCCACCGGCTACCAAAAGATCATGCTGCTTACAAATCTGCGCCACGAGCTGTTTACAACCAGGAGGCGGTACAACTAAAACCTGATCTACAGGCCGGCTAAAGCAGTCGATCACTCAAAATTCATCAAGGAGATTGCGATTGCACCACTGGAGTGCACAAAACTTCCTTCCAACGTGGGAAAGTACAATGGGTTGACAGACCCAGATGATTACTTGCGCCTATTCACCGGCACAGGACTAATCGGAGGCTGGACGCTGCCCATGTGGTGTCACTTGTTCATCCAAACCCTTATAGGCGCTGCGCGCATATGGTTTGACAACTTGCCCACGGGCAAGCTCGCATCATGGAACGACCTTAAAGACAAGTTCCTGATGCACTTCAGCCAACAATGGCTTTACGTCAGAGATTTCTCTGTCGTAATGAACATCCGGTGGCGTGATGACGAAAGTCTCGAAGACTTCATCACCCGCTACAATAAAGAGGTATTAGGATAGGGGATGTGCACGAAGACCTGATTTGTGCACAGTTCAAGTACGCTGTCCGCTGCGATGAGATGATCAAAGTCTTGTCGGGAACTACCGGCCTCCCAAAAAGCTGGGAGAAACTTATGGCGGCAGCAAAGGTCTACGCGCAGACAGAGCGCAACCTCAATAGCAGTAGACCCCCTAGCCCATTACCGTCCCCAAGACATGAGCAACAGTTTTGGGAAGAAGAATAAAAAAGATTGGAGGGAAACCAGCCAACACCCTCCCTACTCGCCGGTCGACGCTCACACGACCATTAATAAAATTACTCAGAGAGCAATAAAGCAGGATAATCGCAATTGTTAGTGGACACCACTGACGAAAACACCGGCGGAGGTACTCAGCACCGAAGATCACCAATTCAAGCAACCGCCGCCGATGCGCTATAAGAAAGGTCAAGACCCCAACCCTTTTTGCGATTATCACAAAGATACGGGGCATACAGCCGACAACTGCATCTCCTTGTGAATGGAGATTGAGAAGGCGCTAAAAAGTGGGAAGCTCACCCACTTACTTCAAAATGTGCGCAAGGAGGTGCACTAGATTACTCAAGGCGGCGAGGGCCTGAGTAACAAGAAGATGAAATCTGTTCATATGATCCAAGGTGGCCCGTCGCGCAAGCGCGGCCATCAGAAGAGTTGCACGCCTCATTGGCACGAGCAACGGGTCATCTTCTCCGTAGTCCTTGGGGGCCCACAAGAGGACTGTCCGGTCGTGATAACTGGCATCTTTGGCCATTATCGCACCGGTTACATGTTCATAGACCCGGGAAGCTCTATGGACATCATATATGAACAATGCTTCCAACAACTGGACCCAGAAGATAAGGCGCGCTTAGAGCCGGTGGATTTCCCACTCACTGGTTTCTACGACGAGGTTGTCTTTCCACTGGGCCAAATCACTTTTCCGGTGACTCTTTCCGACGGGTGACACTTGCGCACGGTCTCAGTCAATTTCATGGTCATGCCCGTGACTTTGCACCATGACATGTTACTAGGCCGGTGCGCCTAAAGAGATTTAGCATGATCACTTCTACTCCTCATGCTGCCTGAGGTTTTCCAACAGAAACCGGGGTAGCCATCATGTATGCAAGGAAGGAGATCATGTCCGTCGAAGAGGGACCAACGACAAAGCTACCAAAGTCATCATCCAACGACGAGCTAGAGAAGTGGGTACTAAACAACAAGTACCCGGAACAAACAGTGCTGTTAGGACCCGCCATGACCCTCGCAGTCAAGGCGTGGTTAAAACAACTTTTGTTCCGCAATGTGGATATTTTCGCCTGGTCGCCGGCGGATATGACAGGGGTACCGAGGGAAATCGTTGAGCACGCGCTGCACACATTCCCTTCAGTTCAGCCTATAGTTCAGAAAAAGCGCAGCTTTCGTCCTGAGAAGACCCGCGCACTAAACGAGCAAGTTTCCGAGCTCCTCCAAGCCGGTATCATCCGAGAAGTACGCTATCAGACATGGGTAGCCAACCTAGTCATGGTCCAAAAGCACAATGGCAGTTGGCGCATGTGCGTCGATTTCAAAGATCTAAACAAGGCATATCCTAAGGACTGCTACTCTTTACCAGAAATCGACAAAAAGGTGGGCTCCCTCACTTCATTTAGGTGGAAATGCTTCCTTGATTGCTACAAAGGCTACCACCAAATACAAATGAGAAAGAGGACGAAGACAAGACCGCATTCCGCACTGACAAGGGGATCTTTTGTTACACAAATATGCCCTTGGGATTGCGCAATGTAGAAGCCACTTATCAACGATTAATGGACCATGTCTTCGGGGACGACATTGGCAAAACCGTAGAAGTGCACATTGATGAACTCGTCATCATGAGCTCGGATGAGGAGAAAATGCTGACAAACGTTCAGAAAATGTTTGCATCCTTGCGCAAGGCAAACCTGAAGCTGAACCCCAGCAAGTGCTCGTTTGGAATGGAAGAAGGCAAATTTTTGGGATTTATCGTCACGCGCGATGGTTTCAAAGTTAATCCTGAGAAAGTGGAAGCGATTCAACATATGCCTTCCCCCTCAACCATCAAAGAAATGCAACGGTTGGCGGGGCGACTGGCTACGCTGAACAGGTTCTTGGCCAACCACGCAATGAAGTCCTGCCCATTCATCAGCACTTTGCGGAATTGTGTAAAGCAAAACAAGTTTCAGTGGACTCCGGATGCGGAGAAGGCCTTCACACAAATGAATGAGTGCTTGATTCAGCTGCCTACGCTCATGGCACCACAAAAGAACGAGCCACTGATACTTTACTTTTCCGCATCAGATATCGCTCTGGGCGCAGTCCTGCTCGTAGAGCGCGCAGGAGTCCAAACTCCGATCTACTACGTCAGCAAAATGCTAACTGGCCCAGAGACAAGATATCCTATGATGGAAAAGCTTGCTCTAGCTTTGGTCCACGCATCCCGAAGGTTGCATCGGTATTTTTCTGGCCATGTGATAACAGTTCTCACGAACTATCACTTAGGCCAAATTTTGTCCGAACCAGACAGATCTGACCGTCTAGCAAAATGGGTGATTGAGCTTGGTGGACACAACATTGTGTATAAACCACGCCCAACAATAAAAGGCCAGATATTAGCGGATTTGTTACAGAAGTACCAAGCAATAAAGCGCAAGAGTGTGAAGTTGTACGGTTCCCAGCGCCGGTTACAGACGATCGCACATGGATACTTCACACAGACGGCACATCCAACGATGATGGCGCAGGGGCAGGTCTCCGCCTAATAAGTCCCGACAACCAAGAGTTCACCTACGCCATTAGGTTGGAATTCAAGAGCACCAATAATGAAGCTGAGTACGAGGCATTTCTGGCAAGCCTTCGGTTAGCCATCAAAATGGGCGCACAGTATTTGGAAGAACATGTTGACTCCCTTTTAGTCGCAGGACAGGTCAATGGCCTATATGACGTAAAAGGTGCAACGATGGCTGTGTATCTTGAACAGGCGCGAGCCTTAATAACCAAATTCCAACACTTCAAAATAACCCATGTCAACCAAAGCGAGAATAAACATGCCGACGCGCTCAACAAATTAGCCGCTACAAGCTTCAAGCACCTCGCGCGTGAAGTGCGCATTGAGGTACTCAAAAACCCTTCTGTTCCTTTGCGTCAAGTAAACATCATCGAACTAGGGAATCCTTCCTAGATGTCTCCCATAATCATGTTCTTGCAATACGGGACCCTCCCCGAAAACAAACCGGAAGCAAGGAAGGTCCAGAACAAGGCACTCAACTACGAAATGGCGGACGGTATTATATACCGAAAGTCATACCTTGGACCGCTCCTCTGCTGCTTTGACCCGCAAGACGCGTCGTACTTCATCCGCGAAATACATGAGGGGTTATGTGGAATTCACGCTGGTCCGCGCATGGTCGTAGCAAAGATCATGAGCGCCGGTTACTACTGGCCTGGCTTGCACTTAGATGCAGTCAAAACACTACGGAAGTGCGCATCATACTAGCGCCATGCGCCGAAGACATTGCGCCCCAAGAATCCCGTGATCCCAGTGACAACAACATGGCCCTTCTAGCAACGGGCAATCGATATTATGGGACCTTTCCCAGATGCCTCAGGTGCGGTGAAGTTCATAATCATCGCAGTCGATTACTTCACCAAGTGGGTAGAAGCAAAACCCTTGAATCCACCACAACAACTGTATTTCGGAAATTCATTTGGGAGCACATCATATGCCGCTTTTGGTTACCTCTACACATAGTTAGTGATAACTGCCCCAACTTTGCAGCTGAAGAACTACAAAAATGGAGGAAGGAAATTCATATCGAGCATGTCTTCACTTCGGTCGCGCATCCCCAAGGGAACGACCAAGTGGAGAGTATAAACAAGAGCATCGTCGAAGGGATCAAGACGAGATTGGGTATGGCGCGAAGAGGTTGGGTAGATGAGCTGCCAAGCATCCTTTGGGCTCATCGAACCATGCCAAAAACCAGCACAGGCAAAACTCCTTTCAGCCTAGTGTATGGGATGGAGGCAGTGATTCCCGCGGGGATAGGCCTCCCATCACCACGCTTGCTGGTTGCGCAAAGCCACAATAATGAAGACGAGCGCAGACTCGACTTGGATCTCCTAGAAGAAAGGTGTGAAAACGCCGCAATCAACAAAGCAAAGTACAAATCCAAGCTTGAGAAATACTACAACGTGTGAGTCCGCATATGTACCTTCCTACCTGCCGATTTTGTTATACACGACAATGAAGCGTCTAACACTGAAATTTCCTGGAAAACTCGCACCTAAGTGGGAAGGTCCCTACATTATCCATGAAGTCTTAGGAAAGGGCGCATACATCCTTAAACGTTTGGACGGCACAAACATTCCCAGGACATGGAATGCGCAGCAGCTAAGGCGGTGCTACATGTAAATTAACAAACCTATTATCTTATTGTCTACTCTGTACATGGCTCTTATGCCTTATTGATTAATAAAGACAATGGATACACTTATTTCTTTATCTAGATGTTTTGTTTCAAATACGCGAAATCACTTTAGGTCTACGCGAAATACCATGGTACACAATGACTCATGAAATTTACTACCTATTGCATGCGCATGGGAGGGGATGTTCATACACGAGTTCATTACCAGTTTCATTCGCTATACCTACACAAAGTTGGTTCTTTTCACGCAAATATTGTAACTGGAAAGAAACGTTTCATTAAAAGAAGGATATGTACAAACATGTGTAGCGCGCAGTTACATTCGAGTTACATCAAAGATATTACACTAAGGATCCTACACTACTCTTCACTCCCTGCGGCCTCGGCTTCATCCGGAAATAGGTCTTTAAGGCGATCAACGAAGTCATCGTGTTGAAGCGCCTCGCTCACCAGCTCCATAGCCGGGAGTTGAAGACGGTCATACTCCCGCTTAGCCTAGGAGAAGGCAACTTCGGTATCAATTCCATGAGTGGCAGCACGGCTGTTGTCCCATTGTACGTCCAGTGCATGAGTGACATGATGCGCACACTAAGCATAGCCCTGCGCATACCCGTCATGGCGCGCAGTGACCATCAGCTTGGCCACTGCGCCGTCCAGCTCCACGAAATTCAGGATGGAGTTTACGATCTACAATACAAGGAAAAGAGGATTAGAATCAATACAAAATGATTAAAACACAAATGGAGTACTAACATTGACAACTCCATGCTGTTGCATCCACAACATGTTGTTGGCCAGCGACTCCACCAGCGACTCGGAGATGGCGCGGGCGGCTTCAAAATTTTCAAGCTTTTTCTCGCCTGTGTCCACCTTGGTTTCCGCCAATAGCAGCCGCTCTTTATCCTCCAGGTGCCTGCGTTGCATTTCAGCCTTTTCCACCAAGGCCACCTGGAGATCTTTCTTTGCGCCTTCCAAAGAGGCGCAAGCTTCAACCTGGTTATTTACAACAAGGTTAGCATGACAATTTATCGATCATAATAAATAAATAAATAAGGGGCAATTTTTTACCTCCTTTTGTTCACTGCGCTCGCGGTGCGCCCTGGCATCCGTGGCCTCAGCAGAAGCTGCCTCTTTCTCCTTCCTCTCGCTCTCTACCTCTCGCACTCCACCTCTCCGCGCAACCGGGCCAATTTATCTTTCAAGGAGTTTTCTCGTACTAAAAGGACGTACTCATGGCAAAGTATTTACAACGTGGAGATATGGGGTAATGAAACCTGGGGGAGTTAATATTAAAAAGTTATTATAATAATTATAAAAAGACTACTATTCGTCATGGTTTGTAATTCATATAGATCGGCAAACTTAGCCTTGTCTGCCTCCAACTCAGATTTTTGCACAGCCACTTGGGCTCGCTCTTGGACAAGTTCCGCTTGGGCAGCTTCAAATTTGTCTTGCTCTTTCAGCATGCTCCGCCATTCCCTTATGATCTTGTGCGTGATCGAGGCGGAGCTTGCTGCTGCCTGAAGGTACGCGCGGTAGGTTTGTTCATGACCTTGTTCAGCGTGCGACCACACCTCTGCTGGGGGAAAGCCCCTTGAACCACTCACGGCACGCCGGCAAGTGAGAGAAGTCATCTCCCTTCTTCAGCTTCCACACAGGGGTGTGGATATCTTCAATGCGGCCTTCATGATATGACCGGTAGTAGAAATCACCCGGGGTCTCGTCCGGGCGGATTAGAGATCAACTGCGGAAGGGCTTCTACTAGATCCCCCGGCCTCACCCCGTGGTGCCGGCTCTTCTGCATGAAACCCCTGTGGAGCATCTTCTTCCACCACATCCTCACCGGCAACCAAAATCGGTTCCGTCTCCTCAACACCCTCAACACCCACCTCCTCAACCTCAAAAACCACCATTACTTCTGTCTGCTAAAAAACAACCCCAACTTCTTCCACCACCACCTCAGGCTCTACAGCCTCAACCTCCACCTACACCTCCACCGCCCCGGCAGTTGACTCCTCACCCTGTGCGCTTGACGCTTGCACGTTTTCACCCACGGGTGGGGGCATTGGAGTATCCTTGGGCGCGGCCCGAGTGGTGGGAGCCACAAAAGCTGCTTCACCTCTCCCTGCGATATGACAAACAGTTAGATAAATACAAAAGAAAGAAGTGGTGAAAAACAAGTTCGAAGGAGTTTACCTAAGGAGATTTTGGCGGCGAGCGCGTCCAAGCTCCCGCGCTTTCCTATCACCCTCTGCGCAGCCTTTTTGGAGGGCTACGCGGAGATGTCGCTCTTCGGAGCCCTCTTCCACTTGAGGGGCTCCGGGCTGGACTCGACCTCCACCGGGTCGTCCGGGTTGGTAGCTGGAATAACCACCGGCTCCAACTTGGGTTTCCTCACACCTACAGGCGCAAGACCCTCCAATGAGTCAGAGACTACTACATAGTCTTTCCAATGATCGGACACAATACGCATACCTTTGGGCGGGTCTGCCTGTGCTGAGGCACCCTCTTCTCAGCCGCCGCGCGCTTTTTCTTTTTTGGATCAGGGCCAATGCCCAAGTCTTTTAAAGCGCCTGCACAATGGCGCAACACAATAAGTGATATGCAAAGATGTTTAACTCTTAAAAATGTAAAGGCTTACCAGTCTCAGGCGCGGGGGCTAACAAATCTTCATTATTGGGGAGTTCAAAATTCCCCAAGATCTGGGCGTACCAGGTGGGCTCCTCCGGGCCAAGGGCCATGTTCTTAATATGCCCCTGCCCCCTTTGGAATGCCACTAGATACAGCGGCACCCCTGCAAAGAAAAGTACATACAGTTAGTTTATGCATAAGGCGAAATCAAGAAATAATGCAACAAGGAGACAACAACACTTACTCTTATCCTCCTCCATATAAACCGACCTCTCCCGGCGATTGGGTTTCCATACTAAACTCATCCTAGCCGCCACCAATGCCCTCTCCGGCAGTTAGATCATCAGGATCTCCTTCAGGTCCTTGTACCAGGACTCAACCACCGGTACAGGAACCGTCTCAACGGCAATATCCTCCACCCCCCGGAAGTGCATCCGAAGGGGAATAACTCCAGCCTTCACGTAAAAAAAATTTAGTCTTCCAATCATGGAAAGACTTGGGAGGGGAGAACAAAATTTTCTTCGCCTGTATACGGTGTTGAAAAGAATAAAACCCCATAAAACAATGAAGTTGATAAAAAATCCGAAACCGGTCGACGGTTGGGGTAACACCCATCGACCGGCACAAAAACTCAAAGTGCTTTATTCTCACCATCCCCATCGGATTGAGTTGGGAGATGTGGAATTTGTAAAAATCCAAAATTTGAAGAAAAATTTTGTAACCGGCAACCGGAAGTTACCGTCAGCAAAAAAATCAAGAAATAAAGTGATGTAGCCGGCCGGAGCATCGGCAGCAGTATCTCCCTCCGTCGGGTACCGGGCATCCCAGTCCTTAGAGAACCGGTAGCCGGAAACCAGGCGTTGGAAATTGGCCTGGTTCCACTTAAGAGCCGGCAAAGAGGTCGAAGCCTCTACAGTAGAAACGGTCTCAGGACCCCTAGTTTCCATGGAAATCAAAGAAGAAAAGAGAAGTTTTGAAAACAAGAAGACTCAAGAACACAAGAACTCAGAGAAGATTTAATAGAATTTGAAGAAAAAAGTTTGAAGGCGTGAATGAAACCCTAGACAGTTCACTCCTATTTATACTCATTGCATTTAATGCGATGGGAAACTGTGAAGCACGCGGATAATTAACATCCAATCCGCACAGGACGCGTAGCAGGCAAGTGGCAATTGACGGTTGTCACGCGCGCATGGCTGCCACTTTCTCTGCCAATTCATTAATGGATGTGAGGCTGCACTGTTGACAGCATGCCACAGTTGTCAAATGTCACCTCCAGGGCATTCTTTTTCTCACCAACTCGCCTGCACCGTCAGCATGACAGAGATTCAAATTTCGAGGAACTCATCATGAGCAAGGGTTTCCCTCACACAAAGGTTTCCTCCAACCCACCCTTCTTGAATTTTTGTCGTATAAATAAGCGCGCATACAACAATTCTTATAGTGCAACACTCCACCTACTTGCCAACATGCACATAGAAGCAGCACTGGACTGGGGGACTTGGAGGGGTATGGTCTCAAAAACCCTGAGCAAAGAACCATACCCTCAACAACAACATACTACAAGAATAACCTTGCGAGCAATGCGCAACGGTGCGCCATTCTTGGAATCAACAGGTTGCCCAACAACCTTGCGCGTAATGTGCAATGGTAATGCACCCTTAACACATGCAGGTCACACAACGAACCTTGCGCACCTCAGCACAACGGCAAGTTAGACCAATACATGCAGGTCGCACAATGAGCCTTGCGCACTTAGCGCAATGGCAAGTTAGACCAATCAATACAAGTCGCACAACGAACCTTGTGTACTTGGCGCAACGGCAAGTTAGACTTAGATGCGTAGGTTCCTTGACCCTGCGCGGATCAAACAAACCCTCTAGCCGCGAAGTCCTAAAATCTTGCACTAGGCCAAGACAAACATGAGAGCAACTCATAGTCTTGTGAACAAAAGGATTTGATCCCTACAACTCTGCGCTGGTCAGAAAGCACTAAAAGCCACGCGGCAGGGAAAAACACAAAAAGGCGTTGACCAATACAGGGTACAAAGTGACAGAGCTGTGACCCAATGGTTACTCGGCATGTTGTGTCAGACTGCGTCACATGAACAGTAATGCAGAGGCCAGACTATACACCAACCATACTCACGCCAGTGACTGTCACACATTCTCCACTTTCGGCTGATGACGGGTCTGACACCAGGGACAGCTGCCATAACACATGGCACCATTCAACATCCGACAATGCACATCTCCTACCAGAGATCATTTAATGATCGATGCAGATGGACAAAACGGATATCTCTGGTCGTCTGGGCCGGGCCCAAGGCCCATCAGTCCATCTCCTAAACCCACTTATTTTCGGCTATAAAATGTGTATCGAACAATAAGGTAAAACTATCTACTCACATGCTTTCCAGTTTACTCACTAATTACTACTTGCTATTATCTTGCAATCACAAATACTTATTCTCACGTCGGAGTGTGGTCACGGAGAAACCCTCCTCTTTTCCCGTGACGAGGCTAACGGCGTTGCTAGTTTTGCAGATTGGCTTAAAGTGAGATCACCCAAAAGAGCGAACGAGAGATAACCTTTTATGCAGAAAAACTAGGCTGTAACTAAGATATCTCCGGATACCTCTCGGTTCAGTCAGTATTTCTTCGATACTTTTGCCCCAAATGCGGATGGGTATTAGGTATACTTGCTAACATTGGGTGTGCCGGGCCGTTAGTTTGTTCAAAATTATCCCTTCGGATTTCTAACTGTACTTCTATTTAGTCTTCCTACCTAAGAAAAATTGAATTATTAAAGGTAACAATTAGCGAATTAGTAGATTACTTATTACTCAGAATAAAGAAAAATAAAATAAAAGAAAATTATTACCTGTTGTTTTGGATTTTAAGGTTAGCCCGTAGGGTTGCCAACCCTAGTTAATAAAGACAATTCCAAGATGGTAAAAACTAGAAATGTCTAGTAAGAGATTATTTAAGCTTTCCAAGACATCAAGACTCGCGTCATACAGGTTCAGTACGGGGTTGTTTGATAACTTTTGAATTGTTAAGTGTTGAACCATTAAGTGTTGAACTAGTAACAGGTTTGAACCATTAAAAGCCAGTATAATGCTTAATAGTTCAGAGGCAATTGTTTGTCAAATTCAGATTAGAGGTCTTAACCATTAGATTCATTATAATGCTTAATCATTCAGAGGCAAATGTCTGAATCATTTAGACATCTGCTCGCGAAACAAACAATCTGAACCATTAAGTGCTGAACAAGTAAGAGGTAGGGTTGTTCAAATCGTTCGTCGCTCACCACTCGCTCGCCGATCGCTCGGAATATGCTCGGTCGGTTTGGTTTGGTTTGCAAGCGATCCAAGTATGAACAAAGGCCGCCCGTTTCGGTTCAACTCGAATTAATTTTTATCAATTTATTACATATATAATTATATATGTACACGCAAATTACATGTATATTCATATTTTATACATACCGCTCTATTAGATTTGGGCTACTATACTCATATATACAATTATATTTATCCATACTAGCCTAATCAAACCAACAAAAAATCTAACACTAAATTTAAAACTAAAACTCTAAGTCGTGAAGCCACAATATTTGACATCTTTCTCTTATCAATCAGACATCAATCATCTCTCGCTCACACCATACGCCACAATGCGACAATTGTTCTTTGTTGTATATTCATCGCCCCACCTGCCTCAACCAGAGCCTCATCCTCGGACGATATGACCTTAATCTTAGTGTCATCCTCGGACACTTAGGACCTAGTCGTGACCTGATAGCAGAGACATCAAAGGAGACATGCTAAATCTATGGTTGTCCAAATTACTCGTCGCTCATTTCTCGCTTGCCACTCGCTCAGCAAAATTACACGCTCTAATATGCTCGTTTAAATTTCGCTCAGTTGTAAACGAGCCAAGTATGAGCAAAAGTTCGCTCAGTTCGAATCGGCTCATGCACAGCCTTGATAAGAGGTATAAACCATTAAAAGCTCCATTAAATGTTTATTACATCTACCTTAAGGTGACTCAAAAGTTGCATAACCAAACAAAAATCATAAATGGAATGAGTTTCTTTCAATATTATTTTATATTCCCGTTCCTTGTTAGTACTTAAGAATAACATTTATTTCTTTTTTATTTGGTTTTCTTCATATGAAAATTAATTATCCTATGATTAGACTATTTCTTGTGAAGAAATCAATACTTAAATTTAACTACCTTCATACGTCACTTGATTTCCTTTTGGCCATTGCAACCCTCAAGCCTATAGGTCTTATTTCTCTTTATTAATCGAAAATTATTAACCTAATAGCATCTTTCCTAATGCGATGTTTGGTTGGCTTGTTTGAATAGTAAATAAATTAAATTTCTAAAAAACTTAGAATTTCCTTCAATAATTCTAAACTTCAGCAGACTTGAAAAGTATACACTAAATAAGTAACATATAAATGTACTCACATTCAATTGAATTAATCGTTTAAAAAAATGATTAATTAAAATGTCATGAAATCCCAATAGAATTATATGCAACTTATCAATCCAGTCCATGATGCAATGGAAAAAGAAACCCACCCACATGGAATGATAGCTACTTTATGTGAAAGGCTTGTTCCAAGAGGAACGCTCCATTCCATTCCAATCCAATGTAGTAACTTCTCTTCCCTTGAAATAGATTCCATCGCAACTCTTATTATTATTGTGTACCAAACACTACCTAAGCTTCAAGTTGTTACAAAGATTCTTTGTTTGTGTAGATCTCTCGTAAGTGTTCCACGCACCCTACAACCTACCTGATCACAAAATTTGTCTAAACAAAGTTCGTATCACAAAGCATAAAGTCAACTGAAGCAAACAATAATATAAAGCATCAAACAGAATTAGCATTGCACTTTGTGAAATATAGTCTCAAATTTCCTACCCATGATGTCCTAAATGACAATTTTGTTTTATAAGGTCGACTAAAATGTTGTACAAAGATATATATTATTTAAAGAAAATGGTGCAGGATCTCATACAAAGAAAAACGAGCAAGGGATTTGACACGTCTCTAACCTCAACTCATTCTCCTGTCCAGTCTTTTAATTCACTGCGCGGTGCATATAGCTTGGCCATTTGTACCTCAGCATCAATGTCGTTAACTACACCCCGGCAACTTGGAAAACCACAATAACATGGAAGTCGTTCATCAATTGAAAAGAATCTGAAAATCAAATATTATAAATCGTCATTAAACAAAATAAAAATAGTTAATGGATAAGAAGTAAACACCACACTGAAGAAAACCTGTAGTCGTATGTGAGTTCTTCCCACTGTGCAATATCCCTCTTGGCAAAAATGATTATGTGTTCATCACCATTCACACTTATAACTCTCGAATAACAATTAGGCTGAAACATAGTATACGAGTATAAAAAACTTGCTTCAATAATAAAGTTGATTTTTAAGAAAATAAATAATTTTCGGATTATATCTTATCGCACAAACCTACAATCACACAAAGAAAAAAAGAACAGAATAAGAAATACAATAAAACAAAGAGCTTAGCATACTTCACAGGAGTGGTTAATTAAATGTGCAATGCTTCCAGCCCTTGTGGCATCAATTACACGTTCATCATCGATCCGAAACATGTATGTCCCTGCACCCTGCAAACAGAAATACGCAAAACAAGGATTACTTGTCTAGCAGCTTCATAGCCTCCTTAAAAAAACACCCGCAAATCTCTTTGTTATAACAAAATCAGTACTGTCATGCTGTTAACAATAACGGTGCAGAAGCATGAACATGATAAAAAATAAGATAAATGTATGTGTAGTTCTAATCTCCATATCGGACGAATAATTGCCTATTAGCCACCAAATTGCTTTAATGTAGTTCTATAACCCAATTAGAAAGCTGTTGTTCATTATCAGGTTAGTGCTTTTTGATTCAATCTTAATGATCATGGAGAATTTAAAAAGTACCATTCAAAGAATTGAGGTGTCCATATAAATCAGCTTCAGAGTTTCACAATTAAATTGCATTCACATTTACATTTGTTTAACCTGGCATGTGCAGTTGCTTGATTGCGTACTCCAATTAAATCACAAAATCACTAAAGGAAACAACCAAACAGCTATTATATATGTACTAGGTTTTCAATATTCATACACTAACTACACAAATCAACAGATGTAGCCAGGTTGGCTCTCCTTAAGTCGGAGTGTCGGACGGCCAGTTTTGGATTTTTCTAAACTGTCATATACAGTTTGGTATGCGGTTTGGAGCTTTGAACCAACTGCTTAGGCCAAACTAGACTGTATATAAAGTTATATCACATTTTTGTTTAATTATAGATATATGTGTTCAGTTCAGCTGGTTGAGCATGCTTACTTTTTGAAAAGAACACAGGTTCGAAACCCACGACTTTGTTTTTTAATCTTATTTAATTAATTCCCTTTTATAATTTAATTACATTTTCCCAGCCGTTTACTCTTAAGTCTTAATGTTCTTTGGTTTTACTATTAAAGATATCAGATGATTTTATAGTTCTAGATTTTAGCAGTTGCTTAGATGTGTATTTTTCTTTTAACAATATAGAACTCTTCTGAAGTGTGTAAACAACATAATCTATCTATATTCTATAGGCCTCATATAGCGATCGAATTTTTCAAGTGAGTAACATTTATGGTAACAAATAATTATAAATCGACTTACCACCAGTGAGTTGTATATCAAGTGCTCTCTTCTGTCAGCTATAGAAGGTCTAACAATTTCACCAGTATATTCAATTACCTGTGATAGATTATATCAACTGTCATGAATGTTGAGAATCTCAATAGAGAAATCATTAGGGGGAGTCTAAACAATATTGGAAAAATATATCTAGAAAGTAAATGTTGTACCATATCACCCGCTTTGTGTGGTTGTTTTGCAAAGATGCCGAAACCATGTATTGCAGATTTCCCTGTGCCAAATAATAGCCCAAGAAATCTAAGAAAGAGTGAACAGTTGTAAAGTAAAAAAGAATTTAAGAGAAGGATGTTTGTTTACCAAATGCTAGTCTCTTTCTGAAAGTTGTCCTCATGTATATATACTTCTCATGCATAGAAAATATGCTTGTACGAGACTCAAGCAACGAACTTTTAAGTTTTCCAATATCAGAATTGCCTAAGGAATCATGGTGGCAAAAACCGCCCTCCAAATATGGTATGTTTTCAACATATGCTCGCTTCAATGATGCAGCAGCAAGGGCTTCAGGTTCTTTTCTTCCTCTTCTCCCAAAATAATCATAAGGCTCTGCATATCAAAACATAGTTACATCACAATAAAAAATTACATGATTCAAACAAAATGGCCTAAAAACGAGATCAACAATTAGGATGAAAAAAGGGTATAATGACACACCAGTGCGAGCGCAGCCGGAAGGATTCACGGGACGAGCATAATCTGAATGCTGACTTGATATTTGACCCATTCGTTCATCAGGAACAGCACGTTCAATCATAGGATTAGGGCTATGCCTTTTACAAAATGACAACAAACGAATGCATTGATTCTCCTCATCCTCATCTATAGGGACCAGCTGCAGTCTATCAGCATCTGCAAGCTAAGTAGACATGTAATAGTATACAAATCAGTGATCAAGAACTGGGTCATAAGAGCACTATTTCTTTAGAAGAAAATGACTTATATATCATAGCAGTCCATAAAAAAACTAAAAAAAAGTGGACATGTCATTGAAGATGTAAAGAACAGAACTCGCCAACTACACAACACTCAAATTATTACCTCAGCACAAAATCCAGCAGCACGAGCACAAAGCGGATGATACGCAACATAGCATGCATTGTTGGAACACTGCATTAGCAGCTCAAAGTAGGTAAGAGGATTAGAACAGTGACAACCACTCAAGATAGAAATGAAAAAGATGCTTCTAATTTAAGTAAGATCATGTTTTTTTCACAATTAGTTAGCAAGAAAAGCTGCTTAATAAGTCAACAAATGAAAGCACTTGGATCATTGTTGGTTATCCCCACCATCAATAGAATATAATGAAAAGTAAAAGAATACATATTTTAAACAAATAATGCAAAAAAATCACATAATATATGAATAAAAATGGTTATATTGACTTAAATTTAAATGTGTTTTATCCACATCCTACGTGCACGCTTAAAATTGGCAAAGTCGAGTACAATCAGCATAGATTGCAACAGAGTCCAGAACACCAACATATAAGAAAACTGAAGCATACATTACGTACAGCTCCACGGTGCAGGCAGTGACAACAAACAGTTACCTGGATACAAGCTCCATAAGGAACACCACAGATGCTACATAAAAGCTTCCAACGGTCCTGGTCAGTCGAGAAAGTAAATCTTTATCATTTACATTATATATATATATATATATATATATATATACAGGGGAAGGTTAACGTACAATATTCCTTGACGTGAGATGCTACGATATGAAATTACACATGTTATAAAACTCAAAACCCCAATCACGCATGAACAAAACCATACATCACGTATGAACAAAAATCATAACCATGCGTGATTATGGTTTTTCTTCATGCGGGATTATGGTTTTTTGTTCATGCATGATTAGGGTTTTGAGTTTTATAACATGCATAATTTCATATCGTACCACCGCACGTTAAGGAATATTGTACTTTACACTTTCACTATATATATATATATATGAATATCTTTTAGCAATGCAAACTGACTCTTTCATGTGTGTGAGTGAGAGTCACTTTGACAGATTACAAAGCTTCTCTTAAAGAAAAAAACAGATCTACTAAAAGCAATAAAATTAGGAGGTACTGGTAAACTTTAGGAAAAGGAACTACCTTGCTAACTCTATTCAGACCATCAATTGGCTCCATTTTCTTGATATCAGATAAGCAAGTCTCTGAAAGAGAAAAAGTGTTAAAAGGATCTGTAATTAATATGCAAGAAAGATGACTTACAGAAACAAAAACTAAACCTGGTATCCACATAGCGCATGCAAGATGAGCCCAGCGTCCATCTGTTGTAGGTTTCATTGCACCTCCTTTAAAAAAGTGAGTTGATACAATTGCTGTTATTTTACTGTTATAGTATAACCCACCCACCCAACTAGTTTTACAGGCTGCTTTGTTGAGTTCAGAATCTGAATAAACATGTACCTATGACTGGACAAAGGCAGCAAGGTGGGGAAAGCTCAGGTGCACCTGGACGACATAAGTTGCATAACCAAAGGACTCCATCAACAGGTTCCAGTTCCCCATAACATCTTGCATGAACCTGCCAGTAAGAGACAAAATAGTGTCAATATCTTGGGATAATAATTGTAAGTAACACGACGGAGAAAAGAGCATGCAAAGATAAATAAGGCTCAGTGGTAAAGCCATGTGATAAAAAAACAAGGATACTGCTTACCATCATTCTGCACTTATCACACTGCAGAAACAAATTGTTGGCATATTCCTGAAAATAATCATTTGTGTTAGAAAAAGTATGTGTTTTTAATGTTGACATAGAAAAGACTGATGCATGCATAGCGTCTTTGTAAACAAATTATAAGATAGCCAAAATATACTCTTGATAAGAGACATATAATGAAATGGTTGCCATCAGATCAAATCATTATGACCCAAAAAGGGAAGAAAACTGCATAGTTTGGTGATTTATAAATAAATACAAAGAGCTTTCACCTCATCCATGTGACAGACATTGCATTTATCCAGGTCCTTCCATTTAACATGAACAGGTCTGTAACCAATTGGCATGCTTTGTGTTCTCCCTGATGTCAACTTCAAACTCGATGTCCCCTACAAAAAATAACTACTGTAATACAAGACTAGACGATCAAACGAGATTGATATTTTCTAGTATAACTGTAAAAGCCTTTATCCAAAGGAGTAACCTAACTATTGCCACATTAGTCTCAAAACATGAAACCATACAGGGAGTCAAGCCATAATTGACTGTGGTATAACACTACAAACAAATCATAAACGTACCTGTATAAGCTTCAACACATGAGGATCAGAAAAACCAAACATATCAGCACCGGATTTGAAGAAGCTCTCAGATGCATCTTCAGCCTGAGAATTATCAGAACTACTTGAATGCATCTTTCTTATTCTTTGGTAAATGTGATTCCAACACGTTGAAGGATCAGGTCCGTCAAACTGCATGACAATACTTCACATTAATGCAACATGAATCAAAAAGACAGCATAACACAAAGCAACGAAGAAGAAAAAGAAAATCAAGAAGTATTAAAACTGCAGTTAAACAATTAAGCAGTACCTGATCTCCATCATCTGTCGTAACTCTAAACAGAGGTCGGGATTTTGAGCCAGCATCTCGCAGCACTTCCATCTTATATACAGAGCATACACTTGGATCTGAACCCCCACAAAAATAAAAATTAACAGCGGTTAATAAATATTAGTGACAAAATAAATATTAGTCGATTAAATGAAAGATATTACCTGCTAGTGAAGGAAACTTTCTAGTAGCGGTATAACCTAAAGGACAGATAGATTCCTCATCATCAAAAGAATCCATGTCTTTAACCATCTTACCTACACGAGATCACAAATAAATGAGTACAGATACAAGAAGGACAAAAGGTCATTCCAATTAATCAAGATCATTACCAAGCTTTAATACTTCCAGATCCCCTACTATAAAAGGGCAACTTTTAGAGCCTTTGATATTTCTCTCTTCTATTTCGGTGCGTAAACAACTCTTTTTTGAGCCGCCATTACATTCATCCTCTTCGCTATCACCTTCAACATCTGTGCCAAAGCCTTTCCTCAGCTGTAACATACTCCTTGGAAGTTTTTGTCTGCTAAGATACCTGATCAATGAAATCGTAACGTGTAAGTTATTAATTTATCAATAAAGCCAAAACAATCAAGGGAAACTAAAATATTTTCATATTACATTTTTGCCTCCTCCAAGCTTCGAATAAAATCCAATTTCTTGCATTTCAGGTGGAAAGAAGAGAGAAGCCCTTTAAGAAATGAAATCACTTGCTTTGTTTTAACCCTGAATATCACAAAATTGTACCACTGTTTAACTTGAAGCAATAGATTCTGGAAATAGTTAAAATATCTTTAAATATTAAAAGTGGCACCTGGCAAAATCGTGGGTGCCAAAAAATTGTACGAGCACAGACTTTTCGCCTGAAAGCTTGTTTAGACCTCGACGAATGCTAACAAATGACTCATCCAACACAATTGCCGGCCACACAGCATGACCTGAATCAACAATAAACATGAGAAGCTAACCAAATAAGGAATGTCAACGACTAGCAACTACGCAAACTAGGGAACCTACATTAATAGTCTAATATTAAGCATCGCTGTTATGACATAGAATCTTATTTGCATAACATGATTTGAGATATATAACTTAGTCACAAACTGACTGAAACAGCACATAAACTCTGCTGTGTATCTTTCAAAGGTTACATTCCATGTCATACGTTTAGCACCCCAAATGGTATCACGACAGCACAGCAAAAACAAAGGATCAATTTTAACGACTCTTTCAATGTTGCTGGACAGAATTAACTGAAGTAACGCCCAAGGCAAGAAGCTGATGTACTATATTTGACAGTAACAACAGAAGCTATGAATATATATGAGTGACACCAGCTCCTGAAAGTTAATATCGTATTTAAAGTTCAATAAAGTATGCAAGATTAAGATCTCCTACCAGTGAGTTTGGCCCATATTATATCCCCAGGCTCAATATCATGACAATCATCCAGATTAGCAGCCAGTATAATCATCTCGTTGACATCAAGGTCATCTGTTTCTGAACAATGAAGATCACAAGTCAACTTTAGACATTTTATCTCCTCTGCAGAGACATGAAACTTGATTCTTTCTTTAGATAGAACAACTAGCTCTTCATCACCATCTTCATATTCAACCTATTTTTGCACAACAACTGTTAAGAGAACCAAATAATTGTGCAGGTAAACCGCTTCAAAGACTTGCGCAAATACCAAACAAGGATAAAAGAAATGTTACATGATGGCGGTGACTCTCTGTGTCATACTTTGTAATACGACCAAAGTACCAATCAGCATCCAACGGCCAATAAACCTGTAGCAATTCAATTCAATACCCCGGGTATGTAAGTTGAGCAAACAATGAGCTTATAACACAAAAGAAGTATAAAAATCCCAACTTGCCTTGCATTCTAATCCCACAAACTTCTGAGGATCCACACTATCAAATTTCAGCCTGTAATCCAAAATTCGCATATAACATGATTCTTAAGCAACAAATAAAATTTGACTCTAATCCAAATACATACCGCACCCATCGCTTGGTGCGACTTGCAGCTGTGGTCGATTCCTCTGCATTGCCAATCTCAATCTCGGATACTTCAACTGCATCACCAATTTTGTTGTTTCTTTTCCGTCTACTTCCGCTACCACTAATGCTGGTACCATTAGGTTTCTGACATGATCCTCTCAACCTTGGAGTATCAATACAAGCGAAATCAAGCCCTAAATCCTGACTCATCCTCCTCTTCTTATTACTATCAATCCCGAAACCCCCATCTTCTCCTCCAAGTTCAACATCCTCAACCTTCACTTGAACACCAACCGCCTTCAAATTGGCCAGAAAAGTATCATAACCAGCACCAGTCCTCTTTCGACAGCGACTGCGAGTATAAAAGTGAATAACCGGCGGTTTCGGCAGAGGCGACTTCGGATCCGACGAAACGGCGTCGTTGTGGAGGGTGAATTTCTTAGCTTTCACCTTCTTAGACATGACATTCGAGTATCCAGTACAGGGAGAGGTTGCAGAGTAGACGATATCAAGCGGAACGTACCTCGCTTCACGATGCTGTTGGAATTGTGAAGAAAATGCCATTCGATTTGTGGTTTTAGCAGGGCATGATCGATTGCTAGGGTTTGAGAAATTGGAGTGTGGCAGGCAAAGTGAGGTTTTTGGATGATAGATGAGAGAGAGAGAGAGAGCGCTAGCGAGAGAGAGAGAGAGAGAGAGCGCTTTATTATTATTATTGTTAATATTTCTTCTCCCACAATTCCCAGTTTCCCGCCTCACGAACTAAAGAAGCCATCACCTGGCTGAGGGAGGAGCGTCTTCTATATACATGGAGAGTTGGAGTCCCCTTTTGTCTTGGGCCAATTCATTTTCCAATTTCAATGAATTAAGATGTGTTTTCAATACTTATTTCTTTTGAATTTTATTTATGGGTTTAATATGATAACCAATCATAACCTATGAAAACATAATGTTTATTTTTATATTTTCAATAACCAGCTCACTGCTTTATGTGATTCTTATAATTATATGTTCAAATATAACCAGTTTAGGTTATGCGTAATTAACATCATAGGGGTGTGAAGAGGCTTAATAGCGCCCCATTAACGTTATAAGGACATGAAGTGGAATGTGGATTTCTAATATAATGCTCATTGAGGAGAAAAAAATTGGAAAGCAATGACTAAAGGGCCATTAAAGGGCGTTAACCGTTACACAATCTTTGAAAAGACGTTATGATGTTGATGTGGCAGAAAATGCCCCTTAGAAGACATTGCCCATTACGGATGGTCTTATATGAGGATAAAACTACAAAAAGATATGCTCGTTGAAAATAAACACGGTTTTAGATTTAGAAATGTGTATTGTTTGAAATAACAACTTAGGAATGTAAACGTTTTTTATCAAGACGTTTAGCATGAAAAGTGTAGTATGCGTTTAGCATAATGTAAAAAATTTTAGCCAAGCAACAAAATTTTGGATAAAAAAAACAAATTAACTTAAACGTTTAAAAATGTATGTGGTAATTAACCATTCACGCAACATCACATTACAATGCAAAAAAAGTTCACTAAATGTTAACATCATTTAGCATTTGTTTAATCTCTTCATATACACAACGTGTTTCTTCCATCTATCTATCTATACTAATAAAGTAAAACACATTAAGAATATTTAGTACTCCCTCATAAGGTTTCACATATTCTCAGGTTTTGAAGGGATCCATAAATAGAAATGACCCGACCTGATAGTTTTGTTTACTCACTGTTCGTTTGACTTTTAATTAAAAAAACCATAATTTTAGTAATATTCATTTTATACTATCAATCTATATAACTACGAAGCACAAATGTGACGTACAAGATTGTAATTTTACCATACGTATAAATTTTAAAGCATTGTGTACAAGAGAGAAAAACTATTTTAGAGGGGGTAAACTGGGACATTCTTCAAAAATTTAAGATACTTTGAAGGTATTCTAGAGATTTCATCCATGCTCTTTTAGAGCCCTGATAGTAAGAATTGGGACGCCTGAGGGGATTATAATACGAATTAAAACTCCAAATTAAAAACACGTCGATTCACTTCATCTTCTCCCTAACCCCATAAAAATACATTATGGTGGTGTTTGTGATTCCTTATTTTCCACCTCCTTTTGACTTATTATCTTTTATAAGTTAATAAGCTAGTTTCATAGTATTTGGCAAACCCATAAGTTCTTTTACAATAACTTATAGCTTGTGTTGTAAAAAGCCAATTTTGAGAAGTTAGAATTTGTAACTTATAATATGAAAAAGTACTTTTGGAGAATTATTACCATTAAACCCTTGTTGTCGCCTCCAACATCAATCTGCTAACAATTTTAATGTAATTAATACTTGTTTGAAACGACTAACAACTGTTTGTTATATTTATAGACAAATAATACATTTACCCAAATACTAAAGGGTATCTTGCTCCATACAAAGGTCAAACCATTCGTTATCATATACCGGAATTTCGATGTGGACAGAGTAGTGTTATGTGTGCTCCTCGCGGACCAAAAGAGACATTTAACTATCACCACTCGTCATTGCGGTATATCATTGAACGAACCTTTGGGGCGTGGAAAGCTAGGCGGCGTTATTGAGAGATATACATGTTAATTACACATACGAGCACCAAGTGAGTATTGTGATAGCATCGATGGCGATCCATAACTTTGTTAAAAGTCCGGTAGGTTTGATGAAGCGTTTAACACGACCCAACAAGAATCTTACAATCTCGGCGGTACTAGTGATGAACTTCATGAAGGAGTTCTGTTTAGAAATCGTACGGATGATGATTGTATGTATATGGCAGTGATAAGAGATATTATTACGCAAGATATAATGGAAGCACGGAGAAGAACATAGTATGACATTAGTATGTTATTCTTGTGCATTTTTTTTTTGTGTTTTTAGCAATCTGAATGTAATATTATTATGTTCTAATTAGGAAATTATAAAATATGTGAACGAATTTTATGTTATATATTTCATGAAGTTGTTTTTCAATATGCAAGAGAGAAAAAAAATTAAATAAGCTAAACAAATACTTTTTTGAAGGATGTTCTTTTTGTTCATTTTACATGAATAAGTTAAACCAAACACCTTTTAAAAAACTACTTAAACCTAAACACTTTTTTTGAAAAAGTCCCATTTCAAAAAGTCTAGTTTTTTTTAAAGTGCTACTCAATTTAAATAAGCTAACCCAAACACACCCTTTAGATAAGTGGCTAGTGTAATTGGATAAATTTCATACGCCATTGATTAAATCTTTGGATTCACGCATACCTACAGTTCAAGGCCAGTTATAATGACAGTGGTTGTAATGATAACAAATTGAAAAGAAACTCACAGTCCAAGAGGACTTCATTAAGAGATTCTAAGGTAATCGCATCTTGATTTGTGTCACATTTTGATTTGATTGAACAAAACATTCCACATGGGGTTATCGATCTTGATGGATTTCACTGTAGGGTTTTAATTTGATCCGCATATTAAACACCTTATGTGCCATCTTATGTTTATGCACATAAGGTGTTTGATGAAAATCTTTATGTCTGTTTTGTTATTGCATTATATGTCATTGAGTTTGCTACAACCTTTTTTTCAAGCAAGCCGAAATGGAGCTTTCTTTGATTGGGGCTCCAAAATACTGGTAAAACTTCTCTTGTTAACGTGTTGTTGATGTGAGTAAATTAAATCAGTTACATATACATTTTGTTCACATTTTAATTCGGTTTCTTGAAAAATCATATGTGACACAGGTAAAAACAGTTTTTTTTTTGTATTATTATGTTTGTAGAATGGTAGATATGGTGAGGACATGATCCCTGAGTGTCACACCCCGACCCGCAGCGGAATAAGAGTCGGGGCATAATTGGGTTATCACCAAAGCTCATGATGTTTACTAATATGTTTCATATTTATTAAATTCAAATTACATTTCAAAGTTCCAAGTCAAATTCATACAATACAAGGAAAGGAAAAATTTAACTAAAACAATCCATAATCTAAACTGGTTTATTCTTCTAAGCCGCCCTATATGTTTCTTGCTTCAACTTGATCACCTGTATCATGTGTAAAAAAATGGGAAATTTTGGGTCAACAAAAGTTGGCGAGTGAACCTTGTTAAAAACATTTGTTATTGATTCATTATTGTAATTAATTTAGGAAAAATTGTGCAATAATCATATATGAACAAATGTATGTAAACATAACGATCACAAACCACCTTGCTTAAGCATGAAATAAGAATGACAATGTATATGTTGGCAACGTCCCGTTCACGCTCATGGGTAATGGGGAACGGACGGCCTATGCTAATGTATGTGAGATCAAGGCTCAATCAAACGGAGCCGATCTTATGTGGCAACGCCTGGTTCACGCTCATAGGTAATGGGGAACAGCTCACGCTCATAGGTAATGGGGAGCGGCGGCCTATGAAATAAATGTACTGAAATGATAAATTAAATCTAAACTTCAACCACACAAACAAACGATACATATTGAATCCACATTTGATCATGAACATGATGGCTGCACAAGTGTTTAATATAATAAATAAATAGCGACACATGATACCCCCAAAATGTGATTAAAACGGGGAATTGGTAGAGATTCACTCACCTTGGGTGCGTTTGTTTGAAGGTGTTGAATGCGCACGAGTTTAGAGGATTGATCGACGAGAGATAACTAACCTAATTAATAACGAAAAGGTCGGTAAGTATGTGGATTTTATTAACTATTTTAATAGGATTTTTGGATATATTTTTGTGAGTTTAAGGCTATTTTCTAACTTTAAAAACGTTATTTTTAAGTATTTTTAATTGATTTTTAAATTAAATAATTAAATAAAAATAATAAAAAAATGTTGACTTTTTGACTTTGACCATTGACCGTTGACCATGACTGTTGACCGTTGACCGGTTCGGTCGGTTATATTGTTGCACTGAGTGAGGTTCGAACCGGTGACCTCCCGTACGCGTGCACGCAGCTCTACCAACTGAGCTACGTGTCTAACCCGAAATAATTCTGTTTTTAATTATACTTATATACTATTTAATTTAATCCGAAATCATTTACTTTTAAAAAGGATTTTAAATGTATCGAACCGGTGCTGACCACAGGTCTCGAACCCGGGACCTGTGGGTTAACGTGCACACAGTCCACCGCTGGACTGTGTGTCTAACCTGGTTAATAATCCGGTTTTTATTATACTTAACATGATTCTGTGAGTTAACCCGGTTCGGTAAAAAGGCATTTTTTTTTATTTCAAGAGAGTAAGGTTGGGACCGGAATCGAAGTCGCGTCGTATGTATATTTGTTTGCACACAGTCCACCGCTGGACTGTGTGTCTAACCCGTTCATAAAACTGATTTTAATTAATCTTATATTATAACCCGTCTTCATCTTCTTCGTTAAACTTTACCCAGAAAACAAAGTCCGACTGTTGTGACTGATTTATGTCTAATTTGATTTTCGAACATTATAAGAAATTGAAAGGTAATGAATGGAGAGAGTTTGGGGGAAAGGATGTACCGATCAGTGTCTTTCACAGAACTCCGGCAAAGATTCGTCGGCTCGGTTTGTGAACTTCAGCTGTTAGAATCAATTAACAGTTCTGTTCGATTAGTTACGAAATTGAGGTGCTTAAACAAGGATTAACAGGAGTTTGAAGGGTTATACCGATTCACAGCGCGATATCAGAAATTTCAGAGGTTTTCCGGCGAGAGCTGAATATTCCCGCTACGTCGTCTAGGATTGATTCTGATGGTGGATTTGTGTTAGTAACAGTATAACAATTGATTGAAACAGAAAGAGTCGAAGGAATTACCGTGTGGATGTGAGTCTCGGTTTTCCGGCGAATTTTCAGTGATGGCAGGATTTTTCCGGCGAGTGAAATTTCGTCGAGAAAAGGTGCGATTTTGAGCGAAAAGGCTACCAGTGAATTGTGGGTGAATTTATAGGGAAGAATCGAGACGCATGGAGTCTAATTTCAGTCTCGATTCAAGGTCATCCATTCTCCAGCGGTTACGACTGATGTCGCGGGTTCAGACATCGGTTATAACCGACGTTGAGGTAAATTCTTCGGTTAAAATAGAAGAAACCGTCATTATCGGCGAAATCGTCAGGATTTCCGACGACTGCGAATTGGGCGCGATTTTGACTGGATTTGACTTCCGTGTTTTATTATTTGAATTAATTGTTTCGATATGATATCAAATAACCAAAGTGGCGGAGTGGTTGGATGAGTGAATGTTAAGATATTGTGGATTTCCGGCTGACCCGAGTTCGACTCCCGGCAGCCGGTTTTTCTTTTTAATTAATTTTCTTTTACTTTTTAACAATTATAATTTATATCTTCTAATTTGTTTATTAATTATGTATCGTTTAAAATTAAAATAAGTCATAAATAAACAACAAAAGTTTAAAACTGATTGTACCGTTAATAAACGAAGCGGGTTTTGAAAACCCGTTTTTCGACGGATGTTACAGTATCCCCTACTTTTAGAAATTTCGTCCCGAAATTTAAGTAGTAGTAGTTACAGGAAAAAGATGTGGGTATTTCTCGCGCATTGAGTCTTCACGTTCCTAAGTAAACTCAGGTCCTCGTTTCGACTCCAGCGTACCCTGACAATTGGAATGCGGCTTCGTCATAAACGTTTTTCCCCGAAGTCCATAATTTCTACTGGTCTTTCAATAAATGCATAGATTCATCGACTTGAATGTCTTCTAGAGGAATATGGAGATTTTCATCGGCGAGGCACTTCTTCAAGTTCGATACGTGGAATGTGGGATGGATTCTGTTGAGTTCCTCTGGTAGGTCAAGCTTGTATGCTACAGGTCCTACTCTTTCGAGTATCTTGAAAGGACCTACGTAGCGTGGAGCTAGCTTGCCTTTTTGGCCAAAACGAACTACTCCCTTCCACGGCGATACTTTTAAAAGTACTTGGTCACCAATGTTAAATTCTAAGGGCTTTCGTCGCTTGTCAGCATAGCTCTTTTGACGACTTTGTGCCGCTAAAAGGTTGTTTCGGATTTGATGAATCTTGTCTGTTGTTTCTTGTATTAATTCTGGACCGGTGATTTGAGCTTCTCCAATTTCGTGCCAACATATTGGTGATCGGCACTTACGACCATATAACGCTTCAAAAGGTGCCATGCCGATACTTGAATGATAGCTGTTGTTGTACGAAAATTCAACTAATGGTAGGTGAGCGTCCCAATTCCCTTTGAAGTCTATGACACATGCTCGAAGCATGTCTTCAAGAGTTTGAATGGTGCGTTCAGATTGACCATCAGTTTGGGGATGCTAAGCGGTACTGAGGTCTAATCGTGTACCCAAAGCGGCTTGTACAACTTGCCATGTTCGTGAAGTGAAACGACCATAACGATCTGAAATAATGCTTAACGGTACACCATGACGGCTTATGATTTCGCTGATGTAGATACGAGCTAGTTTCTCATTTTTAAAAATCTTCGCGAATCGGAATGAAGTGAGCTGATTTTGTAAGACGATCAATGATTACCCATATAGTGTCATACCCACCGGAGGTGCGAGGTAACCCGGTAATGAAGTCCATGGATATGTTTTCCCACTTCCATACAGGTATTTCAGGTTGGACTAGAAGTCCTGAGGGTCTTTAATGTTCAGCTTTCACTTTAGAACAGGTAAGGCACTTGGAAACAAAAACAGCAATATCCTTCTTCATGCCAGGCTACCAGTAGGTGTATCGAAGGTCTTGATACATCTTGTTGGCTCCTGGGTGTACAGAGTATCGTGTTTTGTGCGCCTCTTTCATAAGGGTATCGCGAAGGTTATTGTGATCGGGAATCCATATGCGATCTAGATAATACAGAATGCCGTTAGATTTTGTTTCGAGTTTAAGTTCTGCTCCACAAGATAACTCATTGCGTATGTCGTATTCTGTTATGGAAACATGTTGAGCTTCTCGGATTTGATCTTTTATGTTGGTTATGATTTGCGAACATAGAAGACGAATGGAGTTCGCATAACCCTTTCGACTGAGTGCATCGGCCACCACATTTGCTTTGCCAGGATGATACCGAATTTCACAGTCGTAGTCATTAAGAAGTTCGACCCATCTTCGTTGCCTCATATTCAACTCCTTTTGGTTAAAGATATGTTGGAGGCTCTTGTGGTCAGTGTAAATTTCACACTTTGTACCATAGAGGTAATGTCTCCATATCTTAAGAGCGAATACAACGGCTCCAAGTTCTAGTCGTGGGTAGTGTAGTTCTTCTCATGAGTTTTGAGTTGCCTAGAAGCATAGACTATCACTTTTCCCCTTTGCATTAATACACAGCCTAGTCCTAGCCCTGATGCGTCGCAATATACTACAAAGTCATCGCAACCTTCGGGGAGTGTGAGGATAGGTGCATCGCAAAGCTTTTGCTTAAGGGTCTGGAAGGCTTCTTCTTGTTTAGGTCCCCATATGAATGGTTTTCCTTTATGTGTCAAAGCCGTGAGTGGTACAGCGATACGAGAGAAATTTGATATGAAACGGCGATAGTAACCAGCCAAACCAAGGAAAGATCTTACTTCGGTTGGTGTACGTGGCGCTTGCCATTCTTGCACTGCTTTGATCTTTGAGGGGTCGACATGTATTCCCTTGTCATTGACGACACGTCCAAGGAATTGTACTTCTTTTAACCAGAATTCGCATTTGGAGAACTTAGCGTAGAGTTTTTCGGTTCTTAAGAGCGTGAGGATGAGTCGAAGGTGTCGTTCATGATCAGTCTTAGATTTGAGTAAATGAGAATATCGTCGATGAAGACTATTACAAAGTGATCGAGATAGGGTTTGCAAACTCTGTTCATTAGGTCCATGAAGACGGCTGGAGGTTGGTTAGACCAAAAGGCATGACCATGAATTCATAGTGACCATAACGAGTTCGGAAGGCGGTCTTTGGGACGTCTTCTTCATGTACTCTAAGTTGATGATAGCCGGAACGAAGGTCGATCTTTGAAAAACAAGTGGCACCCTGGAGTTGGTCTAGAAGATCATCGATGCGAGGTAATGGATAGCGGTTCTTGACCGTTAATTTGTTGAGTTCTCTGTAATCGATACACATGCGAAACGTTCCATCTTTCTTCTTTACAAACAGAACAGGTGCACCCCAAGGTGATGAGCTAGGACGTATGAATCCTTTGTCGGTCAGTTCTTGTAATTGACTGGCCAACTCTTGCATCTCGGATGGGGCTAACCTATAAGGAGATTTCGCGACGGGTGTAGCGCCAGGTATAAGGTCAATGCGGAATTCGACTTCTCTCTTGGGAGGTAGTCCTGAGATGTCGTCGGGAAAGACTTGCGGAAATTCTTTCACTACGGGTATATCTTCGAGTTTCTTCTCTTTGCTTCCCTTCTTGACAACGTGAGTTAGAAACGCTACATAGTTCTTGCGGAGATATTTTCGGGCTTGAAGACAGGACATCAGTTTGAGTCCTTTCGAAGGGGTTTCTCCAAAGATTCGTAGAGTTTGACCGTCTGCAAGAGGAATGCGAATGAACTTCTCACGGCATACTACTTCAGCATGATGTTGGCTGAGCCAGTCCATGCCGATTATAATGTCAAAACTTCCCAACTTCATTGGAATGAGGTCAACTGGGAAATCGTGATCATTTAGAGTGAGAGTGCGGTTTCGGATAATGGAGTTTAATGAGACCGGTTTTCCGTCAGCAACTTCTACCGTTATGGATTCCATAAGTTTATCACGAGTTTGGTTAAGGATGGATTCGAATTCTAAGGACACCCTATCCGCGCCAGTATCAAATAACACGGATGCATAACTACCATTGATGAGAAACGTACCGTTAACCACGTTGTTGTTGGCCCTAGCTTGGTTGTCGTTGATGTTAAATGCTCTTCCTCTAGCAGGTGGAGGAGCTTGGTTAGCTTGGTTCACCGATTCGCTTGAGCTTGAGCATGTATGATGTTCACCAAGCGTGGACAAGTGTTTCTAAAGTGGTTTGGGTCTCCACAATTGTAGCAAGCCCGCATGGGTTGCATCATGGGGTAGTTGGGTTGGTAGAAGGTTTGGGCCGTGTGTTGTGTAGGTGGTGGTAGTAGGGGTTGTTGGGCTTGACCCATTATTTGATGGTGGGTTTGAGTTGTGGGTTGGTTGCGGTTCATTCGATGTAGTGAGCGGCAGGCTTGGATAGTGTGACCTGCACGGCCAGAGCCGGTGCAATATTGACAGGGGTATTCGGGGGAGTGATGGTATTGACAACGGGTGCATTTTGGGTAAGGGCCAGAGTATTACCTTTTGTATGGTGCGGGTGAAGGAGCAACTTGTGTGATGGGTGCAGCAGGGATAGGGAAATTGGTTTGGGTGACAGCAAAATTTCTGGTATTTCGTTTCCTCTTGTTTGAAAATTTTGAGGAGGAGGTGGAATGGTTGGAAGTTTGGCCCTCAACGGGGGCTTTCTTTTTCTCCTCTTTGAATTTACCGTTTCTGATGCGGTTCTCGGTAAGTTCGGTGGCTAATTCCATAGCAGCTTCGAGAGTTGCAGGCGAAGTGCTGAGGACTGAGTCTTGAATCTTTGAGGGAATGCCTCGAATATAGTGTTCAACCAAACGGTATACTGGGGTGAACAAGTTAGGAACCATCTGGTTCAGCTCCATAAAATCTTTTGTTGTAGGAAGTATGGTCCCCTTCCTTTTGCTTCAGCGAGTGGAATTCGTCTTCCAACTTCTTGAGTTCGCTTCTTGAGCAGAAGCGTTTTGTCATCATTTCCTTAACTCTTCCAAGGTTAAGGCCACCGCGTCTTCAACTCCTCTCTTACCCTTCTCGGTGTTCCACCAGGTCAGGGCTACCCCAAATAATCTCCTGGTTGCATAACGTACCTTGCGATCCTCGGGACAATCGCAATTTAGGAAGGTGTTTTCCATTTCCTCAAACCAGTGGAGGAGAGCGGTGACACCTTCGGTCCCTTCAAACTTTGGGGATCGCAAGACTTGAAGTGCTTGTAGGAGCACTTCCTGGAGGAAGGGTTGTCGATGTTTTGATCCTCTTGATTTGGTGGGTTGACAGGATTCACGGTGAGAGCTTGCTGGACTTGAATTACAATATCAGGAAGCACCGCGGCCATTTGTTTCGCAATCTGAGTGGCCAAGCGTTCGTTTTACCTTCCTGACTTTCGTCCTCCACGTAGCTGCCTAGCCGACATCTACAGGAACATACATAGGAAGATTGTGAGTTTATGGAGTCTTCTTAGGTGTCATGTGTCTTAAAGAAAATGAAAATAACATAAATATCAATAATGTCAACTACATCCATAGGATGTCTTGGGTTTGCTCATGTTAGGCCTCAAATGTCCCCATACTATCGCCGGTATAGTCATGTGGGCCCCCATGACTTATTGGCTTAGTAGGATTCACATTGGTATTGGCGGTTTAACACTCGCATCACCCGAATGAAAACCACAAAATATGTTTGCGAGATGTATGGTCGGAGGGTGTCCAAGTATAGACACAATGACAACTCAAAGTGGGGTTAGTTCACACGATGTTTGGTATAGCATGCTTTGGCCTAATAGGTCCTTCGTACTCTCGTCATTAGTCCCCAGGTAGGCAAACTGGTCCTTTATTTTGGATTTATACGAATGCCAAGCCTAGACAGGACGTTCCGACTACCGGTACTCGTACCCTTCCAGTTACTACATGCCCGTCATGAGAACTCACTTTGATGTGATTTGAAAACACAAAAATCGTTGTAACAATCGTATAAATTGTGAGGTGTGTGCTCCCATGGATATGATATGTTATGAGAATATGATTCATGATAGGCATTCTATAATAATATGTACTTATGAACATGCTTGCATAACATTGAATGAAACAATAAACATAAAGCATATAAACATCATGAATTTTGCATGTAACACACAAAAATTTAAAAATTCTAAGCAACTATAGTATAGGCTCTAAGGGTCTAATAACCTATCCTATATCCCTATAGTCATGGCTCTGATACCAATCTGTCACACCCGACCCGCAGCGGAATAAGAGTCGGGGCATAATTGGGTTATCACCAAAGCTCATGATGTTTACTAATATGTTTCATATTTATTAAATTCAAATTACATTTCAAAGTTCCAAGTCAAATTCATACAATACAAGGAAAGGAAAAATTTAACTAAAACAATCCATAATCTAAACTGGTTTATTCTTCTAAGCCGCCCTATATGTTTCTTGCTTCAACTTGATCACCTGTATCATGTGTAAAAAAAATGGGAAATTTTGGGTCAACAAAAGTTGGCGAGTGAACCTTGTTAAAAACATTTGTTATTGATTCATTATTGTAATTAATTTAGGAAAAATTGTGCAATAATCATATATGAACAAATGTATGTAAACATAACGATCACAAACCACCTTGCTTAAGCATGAAATAAGAATGACAATGTATATGTTGGCAACGTCCCGTTCACGCTCATAGGTAATGGGGAACGGACGGCCTATGCTAATGTATGTGAGATCAAGGCTCAATCAAACGGAGCCGATCTTATGTGGCAACGCTGGTTCACGCTCATAGGTAATGGGGAACAGCTCACGCTCATAGGTAATGGGGAGCGGCGGCCTATGAAATAAATGTACTGAAATGATAAATTAAATCTAAACTTCAACCACACAAACAAACGATACATATTGAATACACATTTGATCATGAACATGATGGATGCACAAGTGTTTAATATAATAAATAAATAGCGACACATGATACACCCCAAAATGTGATTAAAACGGGGAATTGGTAGAGATTCACTCACCTTGGGTGCGTTTGTTTGAAGGTGTTGAATGCGCACGAGTTTAGAGGATTGATCGACGAGAGATAACTACCTAATTAATAACGAAAAGGTACGGTAAGTATGTGGATTTTATTAACTATTTTAATAGGATTTTTGGATATATTTTTGTGAGTTTAAGGCTACTTTCTAACTTTAAAAACGTTATTTTTAAGTATTTTTAATTGATTTTTAAATTAAATAATTAAATAAAAATAATAAAAAAATGTTGACTTTTTAACTTTGACCGTTGACCGTTGACCATGACTGTTGACCGTTGACCGGTTCGGTCGGTTATATTGTTGCATTGAGTGAGGTTCGAACCGGTGACCTCCCGTACGCGTGCACGCAGCTCTACCAACTGAGCTACGTGTCTAACCCGAAATAATTCTGTTTTTAATTATACTTATATACTATTTAATTTAATCCGAAAATCATTTACTTTTAAAAAGGATTTTAAATGTATCGAACCGGTGCTGACCACAGGTCTCGAACCCGGGACCTGTGGGTTAACGTGCACACAGTCCACCGCTGGACTGTGTGTCTAACCTGGTTAATAATCCGGTTTTTATTATACTTAACATGATTCTGTGAGTTAACCCGGTTCGGTAAAAAATTTTTTTTTTATTTCAAGAGAGTAAGGTTGGGACCGGAATCGAACTTGCGTCGTATGTGTATTTGTTTGCACACAGTCCACCGCTGGACTGTGTGTCTAACCCGTTCATAAAACTGATTTTAATTAATCTTATATTATAACCCGTCTTCATCTTCTTCGTTAAACTTTACCCAGAAAACAAAGTCCGAATGTTGTGACTGATTTATGTCTAATTTGATTTTCGAACATTATAAGAAATTGAAAGGTAATGAATGGAGAGAGTTTGGGGGAAAGGATGTACCGATCAGTGTCTTTCACAGAACTCCGGCAAAGATTCGTCGGCTCGGTTTGTGAACTTCAGCTGTTAGAATCAATTAACAGTTCTGTTCGATTAGTTACGAAAATGAGGTGCTTAAACAAGGATTAACAGGAGTTTGAAGGGTTATACCGATTCACAGCGCGATATCAGAAATTTCAGAGGTTTTCCGGCGAGAGCTGAATATTCCCGCTACGTCGTATAGGATTGATTCTGATGGTGGATTTGTGTTAGTAACAGTATAACAATTGATTGAAACAGAAAGAGTCGAAGGAATTACCGTGTGGATGTGAGTCTCGGTTTTCCGGCGAATTTTCAGTGATGGCAGGATTTTTCCGGCGAGTGAAATTTCGTCGAGAAAAGGTGCGATTTTGAGCGAAAAGGCTACCAGTGAATTGTGGGTGAATTTATAGGGAAGAATCGAGACGCATGGAGTCTAATTTCAGTCTCGATTCAAGGTCATCCATTCTCCAGCGGTTACGACTGATGTCGCGGGTTCAGACATCGGTTATAACCGACGTTGAGGTAAATTCTTCGGTTAAAATAGAAGAAACCGTCAATTATCGGCGAAATCGTCAGGATTTCCGACGACTGCGAATTGGGCGCGATTTTGACTGGATTTGACTTCCGTGTTTTATTATTTGAATTAATTGTTTCGATATGATATCAAATAACCAAAGTGGCGGAGTGGGTGGATGAGTGAATGTTAAGATATTGTGGATTTCCGGCTGACCCGAGTTCGACTCCCGGCAGCCGGTTTTTCTTTTTAATTAATTTTCTTTTACTTTTTAACAATTATAATTTATATCTTCTAATTTGTTTATTAATTATGTATCGTTTAAAATTAAAATAAGTCATAAATAAACAACAAAAGTTTAAAACTGATTGTACCGTTAATAACGAAGCGGGTTTTGAAAACCCGTTTTTCGACGGATGTTACACTGAGTTCTTTTTAAATCTTACTCAGTTGGTCTCTATGAAGTTTTTAGTTCTATTATTGCATCCTATAACAAGAAAAACTGTCGTTTAGGTGGGATTCAACATGCGCAAGGCAACGAAAGGAATTGTAGCAATAAAGTTGTGGATCTTGGAGGGCAACCTCAGTTTGCAATAAATATACCATTTGGTTGAGCCCACGTGTATTGCTACAAGAACTGAAATAAAAAGATTGAGACGGGGTAGTTCGACTTTTCTCGTATTCAATTTGATGCAAATGTGCAGAAGTTGCTAAACATTTATAAAAAAGGTACATGAATTAGTAGTGCAATACATCTCAAATTTATGTAGAGTTGTGCCATTTTACTGATCTGTAACCTTGTACAAAGGTTTAATCACCAATTCACTAAATCCGCATCCCCACTTGTTTGTGATTGCATGATACTGTAAAATTCTGCAAAGCCTAATACAACCGTATGTACTAAATTGACTTTCATTGTTTTAACGCCATCTATTTATTTTCTAATATAATATATATAGACTTGATATTATTTCACTGTTTATACCCAAATAATGTGGATGGCATACCAAAAGGCGCAGTTGAAATTTCTATCTTTTGGCATTTTTTTCATTTATACCCCTCATGTCCCTTCATCGCGCATTTGGAATCGGAGACCACCGTTATTTATTTGAGAGGCGGAACTAAATAAAAATGAGTACTTGCTACGAGTGAAGGAGTAAAGAGTTTCAACAAAAAATCTCCTTAATGCGACTGCGGGAAGGTTGTTCCTGCTACATTTCGCTTGGGAAGACAGAAGGAATTGAGTCCTTTCACATTATCACGGAAAAAGGGGATTGCCTCTTAGTCAATTTTTGACTGGAAAAAGACCCGGAACCCCATACCCTCTCATTCACTTACTATAGGCCGAGGAGCGTAGATTCATCTTACTTTTTATAAATGGAAAAAGAGACATAAGTCACGCATTCAAGCAAGAGCCTTTGCCTTTCTTCGCTATGTAAATAGAGGGCGGAGGAAGAAGTGCCAGAACCTCAACAAAAGAATGAAGGTGATAGAGTCTTACAGGAGACGCTAGGCTTCAGAATTGAATGGAATAATTCCTCTCCCTTGGTTGCCTTCACTGCCCGTGAATCCCTTCTCTTTTTCTATTTAGTAGTCTTATGCAGTCTGGTCTGTCCATTAGTTGCTTAACTCATAGTAGTTAGGATGTTGTTGTCCTAATGAGTGTAGCGGAGTGCTCCCTATCCTATTACTCATCTATAGGCTATCACCCTAGCTTTCCCTGTCTCTGCCTTTCTTTCCTAGTCCTGAGTTTTTCTTCTTGACTATTGCTTGGGATTGGGTTTGACACTATTCAATACTAAATATCTACTCGTGGAGGGAGGGGAGGCAATAGATTCATCTTAGGCGGTAAGCGAAGGAACTGTAGGGCTTAGGGTAGCGAGTGAGCCTCAGATTTTTATTCAATAGCTGAGAAGAGAGGCAATAGCTATTATAGAAGGACTTAACAATTCATGAGATGAATTAGAGTTGAAGGAAGAAAGACATGAAATGCTAGAAAGATGGAATCTATGAATGAGCTCTTTTGTCTAAGCCTAGAACTAGGCAAGAGCAAGGAATGGACTTTAAGTGAGTGTGAAAACCGGAAGGAGGGGACAAAGGTCAGTTCTATAAGGCAAGAAAGCAAGATCAGAAGAAGGAGCAATGCATAATAACTAAGCATGACAAGGAGAGGATAGCTAGACTTTCAAAGACGTAGCAATGGCAAGGAGACTAATCCCGATATTATTTCCTTAGCAATTGGAGGATTCTATTGATCCAAGACCTGTATGTAGACCTGGGCCTCCCCCGCTTGTAGTTAAGGTCAGAAAGAATTATCTTACCTTTCTCTTCTTTCATTCCACATACCCCTTCATCTTCCCTGTAACCCACCATTTATTTCCCTTCCCCTCACCCAACCTGGACCATCCCCTTCATATAATTTGTTTATTCTGTTCTTAGTAGAGTGGCGATTTCAATCTCCAACCAACCTCATTATGGTACGTTTCAAGGTGTTTCTAATAAAAAAATGAAGGATTTAAGAAAGACTGATGAAATGAAGGATTTACAAAAAATTGAAAATGGTTATGTTCAAAGTTTCAAGTTTGTGTGTTTTACTTCTTTTTATGATGAGATGCATTAATTAAAATTTTAGTTCACATAAGTCATAAATTGAATTGACCGTTATCATCATATTATATTCCTAATCTTATAGCTCGAGTTTAGCAAACAATTACTTGGGTGATTTTTCCTTTGCAAAACAGGTTAGTTCACCGTCACAACGCGCATGTTCGGTTAAAAATTTGCTATTGTTAGTTTTGTAACATTTATGAAAAACGGGTTTCAAAACCCGCTTCGTTTAATAATCAAACATTCGGTTAAAAGTTCGTTGCGTATTTATTGTGCCGGTTAATTAAAATAATACATAATTAATAAATATTTTAGAGTTTAAAAACCATAATTAATAAATAATAATAATAAAAATTAAATAATAAAACAGAATAGGGTAGCCGGGTCTCGAACCCGGGTCTCCCCGATTGTACACACACAGCCTTCACCACTACACTACACACACATTTGTGATTTAAACTGAAATCAATTAAGTTATATGTTAAGACTCGCATATCACTGTTTGAATCGCGACTGAACCGCCAACTTCAATCAAGCAAGGTCTGTTTTTAGAATGGAAACAATTACGCTTTTCAAAATCAAAATCGGATTAAAACTCCAAACCGTTCAAAATTGAAATCATCAATTCGTAATTCAAGGTCCGAAATCAGAAAAACCGCCAATCATCTTCAATCAATGCTTTCGGTTATTTGTTCATGTATAACTGATCCTTGATAAGTTTCAAATCGGTAATCATGTATAATGATTATAACCGATTTTGAAGTTAAAGACCGAGGGGTTATAATCGAGACCTTGGGTGATTATAAATACCAGTTAAACCAAACCGTCGTCCAGTTGCTCCTCAAATTCAAACCTTTCTACTCTCTCCAAACCTCGCCGGAATTGTCTGATAGTCGCCAGAAAATAGCACCGGAAACTCTCGCCGGAAATCGCAAATCAGGGTCGACGAAACTTGCCGGAAATCTGAAGAAAACTCTCTGTTTTGGTATATCATGTTACTTAATCTTTATTTTTCTATTCTATTTCAATCGAGTATAAGTTTGTTGGTCGATTAAGCAAAACAGTCGGGTTCACTGTTCTGTGATTTTCTTATTGAAGAAGACGAAGCCTCAGTTGTATACTAATGTAATTAAAATCGGTATTTAACCGGGTTAGACACACAGTCCAGCGGTGGACTGTGTGCAAATATAAAACACACGTCCCGGGTTCGAATCACACATGTTTCCGACTTTCTGAAATAAAACCAACATTTTTAAACGTATTCAGATCAATTCACAGCATATATATAATTAATATAAACCAGTGTTTATACAGATTAGACACATAGCCCAACTGGTTGGCTGTGTGCACTCGAACCGAAGGTCCCGAGTTCGATTCCGGGTTCTGTAACCGGTTTCGGCCATATTAAATCATTTTAATAAAAACTAAATAAGGTTAAAGTTAGTTAGTATATATATATATATATATTAAAACAGAGAATATTTCGGGTTAGACACGTAGCTCAGTTGGTAGAGCTGCGTGCACGTATACGAGAGGTCCCGAGTTCGAACCTCACTCGCGCCTGGAATTCATGTTGTCTGACTGGAGACCCGGTCAGACCTGACAAAGTCAAACCATTTATTTATTTTTGTTTTCTTATTTTCTTTTTATTAAATTGAAGAATTATTTAAAAAAACACTTAAAAATAAAGATTTTGAAAGTTAAAAATTTGCATTAAACTCACAAAAACAAATCTAAAATTCTCATTAAAGAGCACTAATTAAAAATAATAATCTCGAATAAAATTTATTTATTTAATGGAATCATGTCGTTATTATTTAGGTTAGTTTTCCCTCGTCGGTTGAATCATAAAATTCGTGCGCATTCATCGTCATCAAGAAACGCATCCACTGTGAGTGAATCTCTACCAATTCCCGTTTTAATCATGTTTTGGGGTGTATCATGTGTCATACTATTCTTTTATATTATTTAAACACTTGTGCATACATCATATCCGTGATCAAATGTGTATTGATTTTTGTGTGAATTATATGTAGATTGAATTTATCATTTCAGTGCACGCATTTTATTAGGCCCATCAGTTCTCCGTGGGATACGGGTTGAGCATCAGGAGCCTCATTAGATCGGCTCCGTTTGATTGAGCCTTGATCTCAAATACGTCATCATTTCATGTCATATACTCATCCAAAGTGGTTTGTGATTGTTTACATATATGTTTACTCACATGTGATTAATGCACGAATTTTCTTTATTAAATAAAACAAGAAATTAGTAAAAATGTTTTATCAAGGTTCACTCGAAACTTTTGTTGACCCAAAATCTCCCCCGTTTTACACATGATACAGGTGATCCAGCAGAGACAGGAAACACTTAGGATGGCCTAGAAGAATAAACAAGTTTATGCTTTGGAATAAATATATAGTTTCATTTTTCTTTGTAATTGTATGAGTTTTGTTTTTGGATATTTAAGTTTGTAATTTGAATTTAATAAATATGAAACATCTTAGTAAATATCATGAGCTTTGGTGATAACCCAATTATACCCGACTTTTATTCCGCTGCGGGTCGGGGTGTGACAGATTGGTACACACCCCACGGCTCCAAGAAAAAAGCCAAGGTTGTTTATGAAGTAATCTTAACTACATTTTAGTGTCTATGGAAAGCGTGAAACGATAAGGTGTTTAATCAAAAACCAATTTACTTCCCTCAGATAATTGAGGCATAAGGCCCTCGGATTTCATTGGGTTCGGAGCCAATGGAAGACTGGCCTTATTTTGGAAGAGCTGGAATAGTTCTAATTAGTCTTAAATGGTGATGTAGGTTTGTTTTCGTGGTGGTCTATTTCATTAGTGATTGTACTCTTAACCGATTATTATTAAATGTATTTATGAAATTGATTTATATTGTAATTAAATATTGATTATGATTCCTGATTTAGTGGTAGGGGTTGTTTGTATTTTCCCCTATATAAAGGGCACCATTTATTAATGAGAATTCATTCAGATTTTACATAATACAAAAGCTTTCATGGTATCAGAGCTTCTGTTCTGATTACCCTACCACCGTTCCTTTCTTTTATTGATTATTTTTCCAGCAATACACTTTCAGCCGGCCTGTCACACCCCGACTTTCCACAACCATTCTAAACACCGGTGGGCCCGGGTGGGGAATATCGTGACGTAAGTTGATAACATCATAGACAATTAAACATAACATAGCGGAAGTCTTGGATTTAAATTACTATTACAAACCAAATGTTCGAATATAAAATAATATACAGGATCATAATAGAAGATCCACAGGCGGATCATAAATTGTACAAAAGAAAGAATATAAAACAGACTTCGGGCAGATCTAGGATTTGCAAGATCCTCTTATCACTACCGAGCACTTCCAGCCTATTTTCGTACTGTACCTGCATGCTTAGTCTTTTGAAAATACGTCAGCTATCGCTGGTAAATTCACCCCAACTGACTCATTTTGAAAACATTTAAAAATATGTTTTAAGTGCGTATCAGCACAAAATCTTTTATAACTTGGGAAAGTTGACGTTACAACCTTGTTAACAGATTCACATGTTTGTCCAAACATACAGGGCCCAGTGCGAAAACCTAGACATGATTAACTACACACCACTTATGAACTCACGAAGGAGTCATCCCCAATGACATGGGTAGTTGCATTTGAGCGTCTGTCGGGTGTATGCCTACACCCCACGCTAAGGTCGTGGCCATTATCTAATTTAATGAGCCGAGGATATCCAGGACATGGTAGTTAACCCCTGATGTTTAAGTTATCAAACAAAACTGATTAATACAGAATATGTGGATTTACTAGCCATAATCCAGCATTCGATTGATCCCATTTCTGACCAAGCGGTAAGAGTTTACCGTAACCCAAGCCCATATTGGGGAAATAAGTCGAGAGTATTTACCTGAGCTAGTCTTCGTTTAAACACAAGATTTATTAACTCGGCCGTACACAAAAGCACTAAGTGCAGATAGCATTTACCGGAATTTCTCTAGTCTGGATTATGACATAAGCTAACCAATTAAATGCTAATGTCTTTCTTAAGTTGTAGACTTAGACCGACTAGCGTACATGATCAAAACGTATAACGCTAGATTAAACGATGATCGGATAGAATGTAGTTTAATCCCAACAAGTACTTTGACTTGTGTAATATGGATAAACTATAAACATTCTGGATTTTGAGACTTAAATGACAATGTTAGACCCGTTTCGGTTAATTTTCGTAAACTAGTTACATATGCTTAACCGTACGCATATCAGCGATATCGGGTAACCGGATAAGTCATGGACAAGTTCTATATGCCATTATAGTTTAAACAAGTTATAATATCAGTAGGATATCAACTTATATGTCCGTTAAGGTTTTAAAATGATACTATGCCTCATATGGGTATTTTGGTAATTTCATACCTTATAAAAGGAACTTGAATATAATTTAATGTTATAACCATAAGAATTTTGGAAAAATAACTTGTTTATGATATAATATCAGTAGGATATCAATTATATGTGTAATTTATCCTTTATGACAAAACTACGTACCGAATGGGCATTTTGGTCATTTTACACATAGTTTATAAATTATTTGGGATTATGAGTTTATATCATGTACCTACTGTAAAAATATTTAAAATAAATTTTAAAATCAGTAGGTAACAAGTCTTGGTCGGTAAATATAGTTTAAAACCATACTATGCGTCGAAAGACGCTTATGTCGTAAAATGACGATTTATGCGATGATTAATGAAAACTGATGTTAAGGTCAATTAACATGTCTTAGATATGTTATTTAAAATAACATACCAGTAGGTAAAAGATTTACTTTGAAAAGATGTGATTGAAACCGTTTTATAAGGACTTGTCTTAGATATGTTATTCAATACAACATACCACAAGGGCTTTATCGTCATTTATCGACATAATACTAAGACTTGTTCATAAACTCAGTTTATAATCTAGTTTGACATCCTAAATAATCCTACTTATAATATTACATTAGTAGGAAACTCATTTTCAAGTTCGTTATCATTTAAACCTCTTTTTATTCAAAAAGGGCATTTTAGTTAAAATGGCATAATTATGGAACTTGCGCATAAACTTAGATTCTGATTATGATCATGTAATATAACCTCAGAGGGTTATACTACATTATATTACGGTCATTATGCAACTTTAGATCAGTAGCTAACTAATCTAAATAGGGTCAGAATCGAAAGTCAAGGCAGAATTCAAACTTCGCGACTTTCGGTTGCGAACCGACCCTAGAACCGAATATGACGAGCCGAACATGTTCTAATAATTATTACCAACTTGTATAAGTGTTAAAACAGGTGTCATAACATATATAAGATCAAATTATAACATTTCTGAAAAATGGTCTGTTTGACTTTTTAATATAATAACTTTGACCCATCAATTGGTCTAGCAAACGTAATTTTCAGGAGGTGCCCTTTATAGGGACTAACACCTACCTTATTACGATCACTTAGCCATGTTCATTATGAACAATGGCTGGACCATAATGGTCTTAACTGAAAGTCAAGGCGTTTCCATAAAACGCTTGACTTTTGACTATAAAAGCCCATAAACGAAAATGCAAGAGGAAGGAACACTTACAAGTGGTTCATAGGATGCATAGAACTAAGTTGGGTGCTCCTTTCAGTTAGGAACTTCCAAAGGAGGGAGATAGAGTTGTGAATGAGAAAGGTGCAAGTTCAAATGGTGAACCTTGGCACTATTTATAGTTGGAGAGCTTGAAGGAGGTGATGCCAGGTGTTAAGGGGTGTTAGAGGGAGCTTACAAGTGTCCTAAAACGTGGCATAGCAGTTTGGAAGACCATGGTTTCGAATCAAATGGTTTTTGGCAATTTGTGTGGAGGCGAAGCAAATTTTCTGCAGACACAAGCCTCTCGCGCCCCTCGAGAGACCCAGGCCTGGTCTCTCACGCCCCGCGAGCGCCTCATGGCCAGAATCAAAGTTTGACACTTTTAGCCCTTAACTTATAAAACCTTCTAAAACACTTTTTAGTATATTTAGCCCTCCGTAAACAATATTTGGCGTACCCGGGAGTATGCTCGGACATTGTCGAGCTCTCGATTCATTAAAAGGTCACTTAGAGGTATAAATTAACATGTTGACACTTTTAACCCCTCCATTTTCCAACTTTCACATATTTACGGATTTAATCCCTCTCGTCCAACAAATGGGACATATGAGAGTTAGGACTTCGTAAAGGATCACTCAGAGGCCCACTATAAGCATGTTGACTCTGATGTCACTGAGAGGCTGGGCATGCTGACATATCAGTCACTCAGAGGCCAAGTTTAAGCATGCTGACATATCAGTAACTCATAGGCTAATAATTAAGCATGTTGACATATCAGTCACTCAGAGGCTATTGTTTTAAGCATGTTGACATATCAGTCACTCAAAGGCTATTGTTTATGCATGTTGACATCAGATAGTCACTCAGAGGCTCAGTTTGAGCATGTTGACACCTTTAGTCCTTATTAGTCTTTATTAGACTAAAATAAAAATACAACACCTGTCACTATACTATTGGACACGATTTTACGAGGTGTTACATCCTCACCCCCTTAAAAGAAATCTCGTCCTCAAGATTTTATTCAAAAAGATGGGGGGTACTTTTGTCGCATAGTGGACTCAACCTCCCATGTATATTCGGGACCTCTAAAGGCGTCCCACTTAACCTTTACTGTATCAATTTCCTTCGGAGCTTCTTAACATGTCAATCCTCGATCGAAATTGGTTTCTCAACGAACCTCAGGTTTTCATCAATCTGCACATCTTTGTGTGACATCGCCAGCGACTCATCGGCTAGACATTTCTTAAGGTTAGATATGTGGAACACACCATGGATTCCACTAAGCTCCTCTGGCAGCTTAACCTTATAAGCTACAGTGCTGACACATTCGACTATCTCGAATGGTCCTATATATCTTGGGCTCAACTTGCCCTTCTTTCCAAATCTCATTACACCTTTCCAAGGTGATACTTTCAGCATGACTTTGTCCCCTACTTGGAACTTGAGAGGTTTACGCCTCTTGTCAGCATAGCTCTTATGCCTATCACGAGCAGCTTTGAGCCGATCACGAATTTGTACAATCTTGTCCGTAGTCTCCAGGCCAATCTCAGGTCCTGATAGTTGGGCTTCCCCAACTTCTGCGTAACACACGGGCGTTCGACACTTTCTCCCATTCAAGGCTTCATAAGGAGCAGCCTTGATGCTTGTATGATAACTATTATTGTAGGAGAATTCTATTAGGGGTAAGTGGTCATCCCAACTTCCACCTAAATTAATCACACATGCTCTAAGCATGTCTTCCAAAGTTTAAATAATACGCTCACTTTGTCCATCCGTCTGTGGGTGGTAAGCCATACTAAAGTTTAATCTTGTGCCTAAAGATTGTTGGAAACTCTTCCAAAAGTGAGATGTATATCTAGTATCTCTATCAGATACAATAGATACTAGCACACCATTTAGGGACACAATCTTGTCCACATACAACTTAGCCAATTTTTCTGAATTATATGTTTCCTTAATTGGCAAGAAATGCGCTGACTTAGTCAGCCTATCCACAATGACCCAAATCGTGTCATTACCACGTTTGGTCTTAGGTAACTTGGTAATCAAGTCCATAGTTACCATTTCCCATTTCCAAGTGGGAATCTCAAGTTGTTGTAGAAGTCCTGACGACTTCGGATGTTCAGCTTTAACTTGTGAACACCTCAGACACTTAGCTACATAAGTGGCTATGGATTTCTTCAAACCCATCCACCAATAATTCTTTTTCAGATCCTGATACATCTTGTCACCTCCTGGGTGAATTGAGTATCTCGTGTTATGCGCTTCTTGGAGGATTAGATCTATAAGTCTTCCAAAGATGGGAACCCAAATTCTTCTATTAAATCTAAGGATTCCATCCTTTCCAGACGTTAACTGATCAATAGTTCCGCCGAATCCCTCATTAGGAATATTAGCCTCTAACAGGGCTTGCTTTTGTGCATCTAATAGCTTCTCACTCAAGCTATTTCTAAGCTCAATGCTCTTGGCATTAATCCTAATAGGTTTAACTCTTTCTTTGTGACTCAAGGCATCAGCAACGACATTTGCTTGCAGGATGATAGCGAATTTCGCAATCATAATCGTTAAGTGTTTCCATCCAACGGCGTTGTCGCATGTTCGATTCTTTCTGATTGAACAAATGCTGGAGACTCTTATGGTCAGTGTATATAATACACTTTGTGCCATATAAGTAATGTATCCACAATTTTAGTGCAAATACAACGACACCCAATTCCAAATCATGGGTGGTGTAATTTCTTTCGTGCACCTTTAATTATCGTGATGCATAAGCAATCACTTTACCTTTTTGTGTTAGCACACAGCCCATGCTAGTGTGCGAAACATCACAATATACTACAAAATCCTCAATACCCTCAGGTAGAGATAACACAGGAGCATTGCTCGACTTGTGTTTTAGAATCTCAAAGGATTCTTGTTGTATTGAACCCCACACAAACTTGACATTCTTACGGGTTAAGGTAGTCAAAAGAGTGGCTATTCTTGAAAAGTTCTCAATGAACCTCCTATAGTATCCAGCCAATCCTAGGAAACTACGAATCTCCGATGGGGTCTTGGGTGCTTCCCACTTCATTATGGCTTCTATTTTGGCGGGATCCACTTGGATACCACGCTCACTTACAACATGTCTAAGAAATTGGACTTCTCTAAGCCAAAATTTACACTTAGAAAATTTAGCATAAAGCTTATCCTGCCTTAGTAGTTCTAGGATGCACCGAAGGTGTTTCTCGTGATCAGCTTGATTACGAGAATAGATAAGTATGCCGTCTATGAAGACAATGACAAACTTATCCAAATAAGGTTTGCAGACTCTATTCATGAGATCCATGAATGCTGCAGGTGCATTTGTGAGCCCAAAAGGCATCACTAGAAATTCAAAATGACCATATCGAGTCCTGAAGGCAGTCTTAGGAGCATCCTCGTTCTTAACCTTTAGTTGATGATATCCTGATCTTAAATCGATCTTATAGAAATAGCTAGCACCTTGAAGTTGATCGAATAAGTCGTCGATCCTGGCAAAGGATATCGGGTCTTAATCGTTATCTTGTTCAATTCTCGGTAGTCAATGCACATCCGCATTGAACCGTCTTTCTTTTTAACAAAAAGAATTAGAGCTCCCCAAGGTGATGAACTAGGTTGGATAAAGCCTTTCTCTAAAAGTTCATCTAGTTGAACTCTTAACTCCTTCATTTCCGTCGGTGCTAACCGATATGGAGCTCTGGCAACAGGTGCTGATCCTGGCAGGATATCAATTTTAAACTCTACTTGCCTATCTGGAGGTAGGCCAGGTAATTCTTTGGGGAAAACATCGGAATACTCCGAGATAACCGGAATGTCTTCTATATTTGGCTTAGGCTCATTGATAGTTACTTGTGCTAGGTAAATGACACAACCTTTCCCCAAACACTTGGATGCCTTAAATAACGACAGCTTGTCTGGTAATCCGTAGTGTGAATCTCCAGAGATGGTGATTGTTTCACCAGATGGGGTTTTAATCTCGAATAGTTTCTTATCGCAGGCAATACAGGATTGGTTATGGGATAACCAATCCATACCTAAAACTACATTGAACCCTGCCAATTTCATTGGCAAAAGGGAGATGGGGATAGAATGATTCTTGATGGATATAGAACATCCATCAAGAATGGAAGATGCCGTCTCTAATGTTCCATCAGCGAGTTCTACCTCATAAGTTATATCTAGAGCTCTTATGGGCAAGTTTAATAGTTTACTAAACTTATGATCAACAAAAGATTTATCTGCACCCGAATCGAAAAGAACTCTAGCATATACATCATTGATGAGGAATGTACCTGTTATGACATTATTGTCATTAACGGCCTCCTTGGCATTCATCTGGAAGGCACGAGCATTCCCTTTCTTAGCCTCTCCAGGCTTTGCATCATTACCTTTGGGGTTCTTGGGGGCAATTGAACTTAATATACCCCTTTTCATTACAGTTGTAACAGACGACATTCTTAAGATCCTTGCACTCTAAGGTTTTATGCCCCCTTTTCTTACAGATACTACAGGGTCTAGTTTGTGGATCAATACTACACTGTCCCTAATGCTTACGGTTGCAATTTTTACATGTCGGCATTACACCCGACTTGTCTTGGTTCCTCCTGAACCCAAATCTCCCTTTATTTTTCTTATTAAATCTCTGGGAGTTATCATCTTCTCTGTTCCTTTTCCTGTCAGTCTCTGATTTGACTGACTTCTACCTCACTACATCTAGGGTGAGGGAGAGAGATAGATCAATAGCAGACCTATAGGTACTAGGCTGAGCAACCTTTACCATGCCTTTTATCTCAGGCGCTAACCCATTTATAAAATGCGCAATGCGTTTGGTTTCAGGGGTGATTAAATATGAAACTAACCTAGACAGGGAATTGAAGTCAAAAACATACTTTCGACAGTCTAGGTTCTTCATTGAAAGAGTCAGAAAGTCTGTCTCTAATTTCTCCACCTCATGAGGTGGGCAGTAAGTCTCCTTGGCTAAATCGACAAACTTAGGCCATCCTAAGTTGTACAGGTGTACTTTACCTATAGATTGGATCATGGCCTTCCACCAAATCAGGGCATCACCCTTAAAGGACTGTGATACTGTTGGTGCATTATGTCTATTGCCTACGTCTAGGATGTGTCGATGTTGTATTTAGGGCTTAAACGTCATTTGTATATATGTTATTAATTGTTTTATATGAGTTGTAATATACTCGTACGAGTGAAGTAATTGGCTTGTACGAGTGACACTCTGTCACTCGTACGAGACAGTCACTTGCGCGAGTCAAGTCTCTGTTCCACACACTCCAGTACGAGTCATGTCGACCTATAAATAGAGGAGTGTTGTGTCAGAGCTAAGTAGTGTTAGTTCAGTGGGTACAGCAAAGCCCTGCTGATTTGTTTACTCGCGTCTGTACCTGCACGTCAATTAATACAATTCAGAGCAGTTAAATAGTAAGATCTTTCTTGTTTGTTTGTCATCCTCTCTATCAATGAATTATGCCTCTGCTAGCTGAGTTAGATCAGACCGGTTGCTCATCGGAGGAGCCGATCCCCCGTTCACAAGTGGTATTAGAGCCTTGAGGCTTGATCTGCTGACAAACGTCAAGTTCTGCAGGCTACCAACTGTTTCAGATCAGATTCACTGTTGCAGCTTTCTACTTCTACAATTCTCCCAAACTGGTCTCGGATTTGGACGAAATTATTGAAAAATTGGACTAGGATTCTAGGATATTCCATTAAAATCAATTCTAAACAATCCTTAACAATTTCAGATCTAAAATCGAGCTTAATCATGTTAAAATTGGTAAAATTCATCCGTTTGGAGACTTAGTTGTTTCGGACGAGTAGAGAGATGTAAGTCCCATAAACGGATCAAACAGGTATCACTAACCTAATCAGTGGCGGAAATTATGATTAGGAAGAAGAACACCTTGAATAACTTTGAATGATTCTAACTTGCATACACCAAAGATGTCTGATACAAGTTTTTGTTTTCAACTCTCTAACCTTTTCTCTATGACCTAGCCCCTCTATTTATAAGCATCATTAAACCCATAATTACAACCCTAGGCCCATTGGCACTAGGAAGCCCACATAAACCCCAAAAGCCCAAATACATCCCTAATGAATAAACCTTTAATAATCCAAGCCCAACATTCTCCCCCTATGTTTACTTCATTGGTCTTTCGGTTGAGCATCCACACCTAGTCTTCCTGCAATGATACCAGCAACCACAACAGTCCAATCCTTAGCACAAACCTCATACAGCTCAGCAATTCGAATTTGATGTGACGCAAGAACCTACAAGTCTTCGGCGTGAAAGCTAACCAAATCTACCACATCGTTGACCCTGAACGCCTTCTCTTTAGTCACAATAGCGACACTTCCGACTTTAGGATCGTATAACCAAAGTTGAAGTTCTTCAGAATTCCACTAGGAAAGGTAGGAGCAACCGGGATAACTAATTCTTTGTCGGTTGGCGGCCACATCACCGATTTGAACCTCTTGCCAGTGTGTGCATCGCGAACTCCTTTAGCCGCTCTCAAGTATGGTTCAGCAGTCTTCATAGTCTTGAAGCCACTCCTAACCTCACGTTCAAGCTTTTTGAAGAATCTCTACCCAGGTCCACGCTCTGTAGTGTCATCATCAGTGTATGGAGCTCTCAAAAGATCAGTCAAAGCAACTTTAGTCCATGTCTCGAATTGCGACTCTTTAGAATAGTATTCACGGGTTCCATCCTGGCGCACGATAATCCACATATTTTTGACATGATCGTACATCCAACTGAGCACCTTGGACTTGTTTCCCACCTTACTGTAGTAACTTGACCCTAACTCCATCACATATCTCTCTGACTGATTGGTTGGATCCTTAAGCTGAAAATTCTCATCCTAGTGGATTCACATTAACATTCTTCATTAAGACCATTTGCTTCTTCTTCTTCTGATCAGCAGCACGTTTCTGACTAGCAGTAAATTTCCTGCGTGGATCGCTCATATAATTGTTCAGACCAGCTTGGCGTTCAGCTGCCAACTACGCAGCTGCCAATCTTTGTTCTTCAGTTTCCTCAGCCATTCGCTGTTGTGCCACACGATACTAGTTTCAACGTTCATCGGGTCATCAGTAGGATCACTAAACTCCCTTCCAAACTTGTTTTCCACTTGCCCCTTAAATCAAACACTAGAGTCATAAGCATTGTGACATCTCCATGTAGTTGATCAGTAGTCTAATCTCTGACGTCTAAACGATTCTGCAGAGAGGCAATCTGAGCATCCTTCAAAATAACCTTTTGTTCCAAAACAACCACCCGTTTCTTCAAATCCACTACATAAACCTCTGTATCATCATCGGTACTATCCAATCCTCCGAATTCGAATGCCCTTTTCTCTGATCTTCGCACATAATCTTTAGCAACATCATCAGTATAACTAACTCCACTACCACCTGCTTCCGAACCACCAGCACCTGATAAACTGCCTCCAAACTCCATCATTTGTAGAACCGTGTCAGTAGGAATCGACACAACGGTAGACTGTGTAATAAAAGGAGCGGTTTGCTGTGCAGATGAAACAGGTGTGTCAACCATCGAAGTATGAGCAATAGATTGAGTAATGGTAACCTCAGCAACAGTAGACGTGATCAATTCAGATTCAACAACAGTGAAAACAACGGGAGCTTCAGGTGCATGATATACGTTAAAATACATATAATTTAATTCCCCATTTTGCCCCCATTTTGTGCATTTTTAGCTAAAATATCGTCATATAGGTACTTAATTGTTCCATTTTATATTTTCAGGTCCTAAACGACGTACCGCAGACAAAGTTGGAGAAAAGTGGGATAAACGAGCATTTTGGACAAATTCTGCAGATTCTGCTGAAGTTACAGAAACCGCACGGCCGTGCGGACCATTGGCACGGCCGTGCGAGACCAGCGATCTCGGAAGCACTGACCATGCGAGAGGCAGTGTGACTCATATCTCGGCACGCACAGCCGTGCGGCCCATTGACACGGCCGTGGCGCGACTTGATTGCTGACCACATGTGACCTGAAGCTTTGGCACAGCCGTGCAGATCATTGGCATGGCCGTGCACATCTGAAGATTTTGCCACTCAAACATCCACTTGTCTGCCCATTCCCTGCAGTGACGTAATGCTGATGCACTCGGCCGTGCTGATAAAGTGCACGGTCGTGCGGGATGTGAAAATCGTCTATAAAACAGAGCATTCGCGACTGATCAAAATATTGGGTATTTTCCAAGTTTCTGGGCGATTTCTGAGCACGGGAGCTCTCTGATCACGACGGTTTCAAGCCTCAAGGTTGTAAGAAGCTTATCATTCATCCAATCCATCAAATCCTTGCTTGTTTATGGTTTGATTTCTTGTTCTTAATGTAAATTCTGATCACATTTGCAAGCATTGATATGATGTTTATGTAATATTGTTATGAATACTATGAAAAACACTTGTTTTATGATCAATATTTAGTTTGTTCTCAAGTTAAAATGAAGATCAGTCAACTGTTCATGTTTGAATCTTGATGATCATATGGCAATCTTGTTTCATTGATGTTGGATTCTTAATTATGATTGTTTATCTTGGATGATTAGTAAATGGTTAGTTAGGATAAGTTGAATAAACCCCATAATTAATCATTTATTAGTGAACTGTTAACTTGATTAATATGTTTACACCATGAAACTAGAAATGGGTATTGGTTTAATAAAATATAATCTGATTTTGATCAAGAATGCTTTCTTACACAGAAGGGCTCTAACGGGTTAGATGGTGTTGTTGCGGGTTCTTAATATATTTCATAATCTTTGTTGAGTATTTGTGGCCAAAATAACCAACTTGGTAGATTTATATTTAAGACTTGCAAAATGAATGAGTTTGTGATATGATCTACGTTATGCTTGTCTCGATGGTTATATTGTGTTTATCGGTATTGTTTTCCTTGATAAAGTGAGGTTAGAAAACTCTTAACGGATGACTAACTTATTTTTAAAGATTCACATGAAAATATATCAATAGATCGTTAAAGAATAATTTTAGGTGATTAAAGTGTGTTTATCACGTTAACTTTCCGAAGAATTATCATATTAGGAGTCCCGAAAGGGATACTAGTTGTCTTTATAATTGGAAAATTGATCAAGTGCGTTTGTGACATTTTTGATAACATGCTTATTTTGCTTATAAAACAAGACAAAAGAAAAAGAAATTTTAGTTTTGTATTTAAAGTCTTTTATGTCTTAAAATATATTTTTAGATAAATTTAGAAAAACTATTTCACATATCCTTTTTACCGGTAAATAAATGATGACGATTTAGTACACAAGCACCTGCCCGCGTCCATGGATCGACATCTGGTTCTTACCCATACTTTACTACATATACGACAGGGTACACTTGTCCTTTTGTGTGTGTTTTAATTTAAGGTAGAAATCATTTTTATAAATATTAAAACCGAGTTCGTGTGTAAAATTCTTGTAAAATCATGTATATATACGCACACGTCAAGTTTTTGGCGCCGTTGCCGGGGATGCGGCTAACCTATGGAACGATCCGAGTCACTTGTTTACCGGTGTACATGCTTGTGAATACTTGTTTATAATTGATTATTTGCTTAGTTGTTTGTAATTATTTACTTGATTATTTGTATAGAATTATTTATTTGTATGTATATAATATATATATATATATATATATATTTACAAAGATTAGTATTTATTTGCACACCCGAATTCAAAAATAAACTGGTTGAAAAAAAAATAATAATAATTTTATTAATAAAATATTGTATAATATAATATTATAATTTATTTAATCGTTTCGGGTTGTGCTTATCCCTTCCTTACAGGTTGATGTCCTCAACCCCCGCGCCCGCTGCTGCTGAGCCATCTGATGACCAGGAACGTGACCTACGGAGGAGTAGGAGACTTCGAGAAAGGTCTCGTGTTGTTGCACAACTTATCTCAGCTGAAGTAGACGAGCCAGAGATACCTGCTGAGAGTGAACACTCAGAAGTCGAAGGGGGGAGCACCATGGCCGACGACGACCGGCCATTGAACGAGACCGGCCGTCTGGGAGGCGAAGGCCTGCAGCCTAGTATCGCCCGACCGATTGTGGTGGCACCGAATTTCGAGATTAAATCCAGCATCATAAACATGTTACAAAATTCGGTGCAGTTTGATGGAAAGGATCACGAAGACCCAGGTCGACATATTGCTGCATTTCTTGAGGTATGCTCTACTTTCAAGATTCGAGATGTTTCAGACGATGCAATCTGATTGCGGCTCTTTCCGTTCTCTTTGCGAGAGAAAGCCCGAGCTTGGCTTCTATCACTTCCCGCAGGATCCATTACTACCTGGAATGAAATGGCGGAGCTGTTCATGCAAAAGTATTTACCTCCAGAGAAAACAGCTAATTGAAGAACCGCATCATGACGTTTCGGTAAGATGATGGAGAATCCTTACACGCTGCGTGGGAGAGGTTTAGAGATCTTCTTATAGACGTCCCACATCAAGGTTTGTCCAAAAGGCAGCTCGTATTAACCTTCTATCAAGGACTAAACTATGATTCGCAGGAGCGTTTAGACATGTATGCAGGAGGAGATCTAGGAACGAAGACGCCAAATGTAGCTTATGCAATCATCGAGAAAGCTGCTTTAAGTCTAGTTCTCGTCAAGCCGGAGAGAGAGCTAGGACATCATCTCGTTCTGGAGTTCATGCTGTTGATACTTACACGAGTCTTACTGCTCAGATTGGAACCCTTGCTGCAAAAATCGATCAAGCTCATAATATTTCGCAGGTTCAATCTTCATGCGAGCAGTGTGGGATTTCACATGAGTTGGGTGCATGAGAACATGATGTTATGTTTACAGGCCACGAGGAGGTGGATTATCTGGGTAATCAAACTAGACGCCAAAATAACCCCTACAACAACACATTTAATCCGGGATGGAAGAATCACCTAAACTTTGGGTCGAAGGGTGGTTCAGGTAACCAAAACCCACTCGGGTATTCTCAGCGCGCCCCCGCTCCACAACAATCCTATGGTCAATCTTTTCAACCTCAAAGTCGCCCTTACCAGCCGCACTCCAATATGTACCATAATCAGGGTGTCGGGAGCAGTTCCCAGCAACAAGCTCCTCAGAATAATTCCAAGCTGGAGGAAATGATGGTGCAACTTTCGAGCAATTCGAACAGTGCGCACCAGTTGGCTGAGAAGCGTTATCAGCAGCACGAAGAGCGCTTCATGGCCCAAGAAGGGGAGATGCGGAGTCAGAAGGCTTCCATTCAAGCCATCGAGAATCAAGTGGGCCAGTTAGCTAAGATGTTGTCAGAGAAACCTCAGGGGGAGGTCTTCCGGGCAATACAGAGCCCAACCCAAGAGGGCACGTAAATGAGGTAATGACGAGGAGTGGTAAAGCCACGGGACCTGACATATCGGACTCACCACCGATCACTGAGACGGTCCATACTGACACTTCGGACGAGGTGCACGCTAGGCGAGTCCCAGCAAGTACAGCACAACTCCAGAAGCCAATAACAGATTATACTCCTCCAGTTCCGTACCCGGGTAGACTGAAGAAGCAAAGGAATGAAGAACAATATGATAAGTTTCCTGAGATGTTCAAACAGTTGCATATAAACATACCATTTGTTGAAGCGTAGGCTCAAATGCCCAAATACGCTAAGTTCCTGAACGACATCCTCACGAATAAGCAAAAGCTCGAGGACATGTCATGTGTTTTAATGAATGAAAATTGTTTAGCTATTCTACAAAATCGTTTACCCGAATAGATGTGAGACCCGGGCAGTTTCACCCCTCTTTGCCTTATAGGCAACATGTCTGTCAGCCACGCATTGGCTGATTTGGGAGAAAGCATAAACCTTATGCCATGTAAGGTTTTTGCTAAGCTAGATCTAGGTGAGCCGTCACCTACGAAGATGAGTATTCAACTTGCTGATCGATCGATCAAGTATCCGTGCGGGTTTGTTGAAAACATGCTGGTTAAAATCGACACATTCGTGTTTCCTGTAGATTTTGTCATTCTGGACATGGATGAAGACTCCAAGGTGCCTTTGATACTCGGACGCCCGTTTCTCAATACCGCGAGGACGATTGTAGATGTATGCTCCGAGTTAATGATGAGCATGTGACCTTCGACATTAAGCGGTCGATGCAGCACCCACAAAGCCAAGATGATATGCTTTATTATGTCGACGTTGTCGATACCTTTGTGAACTCTCATTTTCAAGGCACCATTGAGGAGTTAGATTCGGATATGCACGGACTTGAGTAGCCGGTTTGTCAAGTCAGTGATTATGGTTCCCATAGTCCCGATAGATTCGTGGAGATTGATTGTGAAGTTGAAGGAAAATCGAATCCTTCAGTAGAGGATCCGCCGTCATTGGAGTTGAAACAACTCCCGCCACATCTCGAGTATGCTTTTCTGGATGAGGAATGTCATCTTCCGGTCATTATTTCATCATCCTTAGAGGAGAGGAGAAGAGAAAACTTCTCGAGGTACCGAGACTTCATAAGAAAGCCATGGCGTGGAAGATTATGGACATCAAGGCATCAATCCTTCCTTCTGTACTCATAGGATTCTAATGGAGGATGATTACAAGCCGTGTGCTCAACCTCAGAGGCAGTTAAACCCAAACATGCAAGACGTCATAAAGAAAGAGGCGATCAAGTTACTTGATGCAGGGTTAATATACCCTATCTCTAATTCAGTATGGGTGATCCCTATACAAGTAGTGCCCAAGAAAGGAGGAGTAACAGTAGTCTCAAACGACAAGAATGAATTTATTCCGACTAGTACCGTCACCGGATGGCGAGTTTGCATCGACTACCGCAAGCTCAATGACGCCACCGCAAGGACACTTCCCGCTTCCATTCATCAATCAGATGTTGGAATGTCTGTCGGGGAAGTCATTCTATTGTTTTCTGGATGTGTTCTCGGGTTATTTTCAAATTCCGATCGCTCCTGAGGACCAAGAGAAGACTACGTTCACCTGTCGTTTCGGCACATTCGCCTACCGGCGTATGCCTTTTGGGTTGTGCAATGCGCCAGCTACATTTCAGCGCTGCATGGTTGCCATTTTTCACTACATGATTGAGGACTCCATGGAGGTGTTCATTGATGATTTTTCGGTTTTTGGGAGTTCTTTCGATCATTGTCTGAAAAATTTGAAAAAGATGCTGATGAGGTGCGAAGAAACAAATCTTGTGCTCAACTGGGAGAAGTGTCACTTCATGGTGAAGGAAGGGATAGTTCTCGGGCACAAGATCTCGCAAGCAGGGTTGGAGGTCGATCCAGCCAAAGTAGATGTTATTTCTAAACTTCCACCCCCTACCTCAGTTAGAGCAGTTAGGAGTTTCCTTGGTCATGCTGGGTTCAACAGGAGATTCATCAAAGACTTTTCAAAAATCGCAAGACCGATGACCCGGTTGTTGGAGAAGGATGCTTCGTTTGTGTTTTCAGAAGAATGCCTGACGGCATTCAATTTGTTGAAGCGAAGGCTTGTTGAAGCCCCTATTTTAGTTGCACCAAATTGGGCATTACCGTTTGAGATAATGTGCGACGCCAGCGATTTTGCTATAGGGGCAGTCTTGGGACAACGAAAGGAGAGGCACTTTCATCCTATTTACTACGCCAGTATGACCTTGCACGACGCGTAAGAGAATCACACTACTACGGAGAAGGAGCTTTTGGCGGTAGTTTTCGCGTTTGATAAGTTTAGATCGTACCTTGTGTTGTCGAAGACTATCGTATACACGGACCACGCCGCTATCTGATATCTTTTCAGCAAACAAGACGCAAAACCACGTCTGATTAGATGGATTCTGTTGCTGCAAGAATTCGATATCGAGATTAAAGATAAGAAGGGTGCGCTGAACGTTGCGACCGATCATCTCTCGAGACTCGAGCGCGGAGATTCCAAGGAGACATGGAGGGAGCCAATAAACGACAATTTCCCCCACGAGTTCCTAATGAGCATAGAGGTGAGAGATGAGTCGCCCTGGTTTGCCGACTTCGCGAACTATCTAGCCTGTGGAATCCTCGTCAAAGGATTAACACATTAGCAGAAAAGGAAGTTCTTTGCAGACCTCAAGTATTATATTTGGGATGAGCCATTCTTATTTCGAGTAAGAGCGGATTGCGTGATTCGTAGATGTGTGTTTGGAGAGGAGGCAACCGATATTCTACGCGAATGTCATGAAGGGCCTACCGGAGTTCACCACGGAGCCAAATACACTGCGAAGAAGGTGTTAGATGCCGGTTTTTATTGGCCTACTATTTTTCATGATGCACAGAAGTTGGTGCGAGCGTGCGAAGCATGCCAGAGGGCATCAAATATTTCTGCGCGTAATGAAATGCTTCAGAATTTGATCCAGCTCTGTGAAGTATTTGATGTTTGGGGCATCGACTTCATGGGACCATTCCCATCCTCACGCGGTAATAAGTATATCCTGCTAGCTGTGGACTACGTGCTGAAATGGGCCGAGGCGCAAGCCTTACCCACAAATGACGCCAGAGTAGTCGTGAGGTTCTTGAAAAGCTTGTTTGCCCGGTTTGGTGCCCCGAAGGCACTAATCAGTGACCGTGGAACGCATTTTTGTAATGCGCAATTAGAAAAGGCCTTGTCTCGATATGGTGTTCACCACAGACTAGCTACACCATACTACCCCCAGACGAGCGGGCAAGTAGAGGTCACTAACCGGGGACTAAAGAGGATCCTTGAGCGGTCGGTGGGTCAAAACCGCGAGGATTGGTCAGACAAGCTAGATGACGCGCTATGGGCTTTCCGAACAGCGTACAAGACGCTTATAGGTACTACTCCTTATAGGCTGGTTTACAAAAAAGCGTGCTATATCCCAGTCGAGTTGGAGCACAAGGCGTGGTGGGCGTTAAAAACTGCAAATTTGGATATGAAGAGCAGCGGTGAGGCTCGCTTCTTGCAAATCCATGAGCTCGAAGAATTAAGGAACCATGCCTACGAGAACTCTAGCTTATATAAAGAGCACACAAAAAGACTATATGATAAGCGCTTAAGAGATCACAAAGAGTTAAAAGTAGGAGATCTTATGCCATTGTTCAACTCGAGACTCAGGTTATTCCCCGGGAAGTTGAAGTCCAGATGGACGGGGCCGTACACAGTCAAGGAAGTATTCCCATACGGCACTATAGTCATCGAGGACTCAAACGGGGTAACATTCAAAGTCAACGGTCATCGGCTAAAGCTTTATGTTAACGGACCGGTTGACTGGGCAGTGGAGGTCATCGAACTCCACTCCCCGCACGCGTAAAAAGTGTGGGGAGGAGAGGCCAGCTATCGACTCGCGAAGAAAAAATTTAGCGGGCGTAATTTGCACGCCAAGGGTAAATATGTAATTATGTTGATATTTTATATTTATTTCGCGATTTCCTTGTTTTTCGTTAAGTTTTAGGTTTTCCGTGTTTTGATTCATACCTTAGAGCGTTTTGTGGTCGAAACGATGTTCAAACGGCTAAAACACTTGAAAAGTTGGTAATTTTGGCGAAAAAACAGAGCTGGGTGCATTTTTCTGCAAAATCTGTAGACTGCCAGATGCCGCATGACTTTAAAGTGAGTAAAAGGTGGAGATTAAGAAGAAGATGAAGCTCCAAAGAAAGCTCTAATGATTCCCCATGCTTGCAAACTCCTTAGATAATCTTGTGGGGGCTTTAAAGTGAGTAATAGGTGGTGTTTAATGGTAGAAAAGTGGTGGATGGTGGTGGTAGTATGTAGCCGTGAGGAGGGAGGACCAAGGGAGGTTTCTTGTTTTATTTTTGAATTGAAATGATATAAGGAACATGGTAATGATCTATATAAATCTTTCAAGCCAAACTCACATCTTTACACCATACTTAGATCTTTGTTTTTCAACATAAATCAAGTGGGTGGGGGCCCACTTGAAATCGCCTACATGAGGGGGGGGGGGTTAACTGTAAATATTATTTATAACATATGTTGAAAATGTGAGATATTTAGGTGTTTAGGTTAAGTGTGGCGATTAGGGGTTGGTCTTGCATCATTAGTGAGTAATTAGAGTTTAGGGTGTTAATTAATATTAATTAGTCCCCTTGACTAATTGGTATTAGTTTTGGATGGCAAAACACCACTAGTTTTTCATCGGTACGATATCGATTAATATACAAACTTTACTTTTTCATACCGGAAGCTTTGGTTTTCAACCACCATAAGTGCCATGGCGTTTACTTAGGTCACTTCCGACATAGAAATATGATCACTAGTCGAGTATATGTTGAGTTTGGGTGGCCTAAATGCTCTCCGTTAAATTATTCGCTCAATATCGGTACTTGTATATTTTGCCGTCGAACATTTCCAGGAGTTGTGTTTCTGTGACCTCAAGATAGTTGAAGGGATTTCGGATCCCAAATGAAGCTTAACTAGCTATCTAGATTAATGTATGAGGTTATCGGCCATCGAAATCTTTGTCGGTTCGACAATCGGTCGCTTTCCGGTCAAGTTGTGCACTGCTTGTCATACGACTGCAAACAATGTCTTTTATTTATTTCTGATGTTCTCATATTGTTTTAGGGTATTTACCATTGTTCTGTTATAATTCTGGAATCCGGAAAATATCAAATTAATGTTGCGGACGAATTGAAATTGTCACCTTTTTAGTCGAAACGGACAATTTTGTAACTTAGGCGTTGTACCGGAAAGTTATGTATTAATGCAAGATGTGCTCCCACATTAGTGTTTTCATGTATATATGGACTCAGTTTTGGCATTAGCATGCCGTTATTTGTTGTTCTGTTTCGTTTCAGCAGTTTTGCTGACATGAATAATGTAACCGCGAATAGTACGCCCAACACTTTCTACCAACACTTTTAGGGCATAGTTTGATTTGTTTCGCGTCATAATGGTAACCAATATATGTTATGGCATGATTCACTTTTCCTACACTTATGGTATGACGTACGACTCAGTTACATAATCAAATTACGATATAATACATGAGATTATGTACTAAAAATAGTGATTAGTTTGTACGGAATTACCGGTTATTTGCCATTTGTCACATACTCCCCGGTTAAAAAGAATTTCATCCCGAAATTCACCTTGAGGCATCCTCTGAAGGAGTCTTCTTGAACAGGTGGGGGTACTTTATCTTGATTTGATCTTCACGTTCCCATGTATACTCGGGTACCATGACGTGAGTTCAAGCGAAACTTTTACTAGTTTGATTCAACTTCTCCTTGTCTTTTGAACTTTCTAGTCCATAACCTCAACGGGTTCCTCGATAAACTATAGCTTGTCATCAATGTAAATTTCATCTGCTGGGATGATAACCATGTCATTTGTCTGGCTTTTTTTAGGTTAGACACATGAAATGTGTCGTGTATATTGTTGAGTTCCTCTGGCAGTTTTAGCTTGTAAGCCACTGTACCAATCTTTGCCAGAATTTCAAAAGGCCCAATGTATCTCGGGTTTAGTTTTCCGCGCTTCCCGAATCTAGCTACGCCCTTTCAAGGCGAGACTTTTAGTAACATTTTTTCTCCGACCTCGTAGGATAATGGTTTGCGTCTCTGATCATGTAGCTTTTTTGTCTATCTCGGGCCACTTTGGTAAGCTCATGGATCTTGAATATTTTGTCTGTGGTCTCTTGAACTAGTTCGGGACGAATGAGTTGTTTGTCACCGACTTCCTCCCAACATAGCGGAGATCGGCACTTTCGTCCGTATAGTGCTTTGAAGGCGTGACCTTGATACTTATGTGATAATTGTTATTGTAGGAAAACTCTACCAACGGTAAATGAATATCCCAGTTTCCGCCTAAATCCATCACACAGGCCCGAAGCATGTCTTCCAATGTTTGGATGGTTCACTCGCTTTGACCATCGGTATGCGGGTGAAAAGCTGTGCTTAAATCTAAGCCAGAACCAAACAAAGTTTGAAATGAATGCCAGATCCGCGACACAAAGCTCCATCTCTATCAGAGATTATCGAGTTTGGCACTCCATGACGTGCCACAATTTCCTTAAGATAAAGTTCAGCTAACTTCTCGGTACTGTCTTTCTCACGGATTGGTAAGAAGCGAGCTGATTTGGTTAACCGGTCAATGATAACCCAGATCATGTCGTGACCTCGAGAGGTCCATGGTAGTTTTGTAATGAAATTCATGGAGATTCGTTCCCACTTCCAAACAGGATCTCAGGTTGTTGTAATAGACCAGATGGTTTTTGGTATTCGACCTTGACCTTTGCACAAGTTAGGCATTTCCCAACACAGATCATAATATCTCCCTCGAGATTAGGCCACAAGTAATACTCCTTTAAATCTTGATACATATTATCAGATCCTGGGGGTATTGAGTATCTGGACTTGTGTGCTTCATCCAGCACCAAGTCTCGCAGATCACCAAAACAGGGAATCCAGATCCTTCCCATGAAATATAAAGTTCCATCCTTGTTAGGTTCCATTTGTTTCTCCATTCCCCTTAATGATTCTGCTTAAATGTTTTCTGGTTTTAGAGCTTCTTGTTGTGCATCATGCATTCGAGTTGTAAAGTTTGTCTGGATCGTCATTCTAAGCTCGTACTCGTAAAGTTTTGACTCGTTCCTTCCAGCTCAAAGTATCTGCCACTACATTTGCCTTGCCCGGGTGATACTTGATCTCACAGTCATAATCATTCAACAATTCCACCCAATGTCGTTGGCGCATATTCAGTTCCTTTTGGTTAAATATATGTTGAAGACTTTTATGATCTGTGAATATGGTACACTTAGTGCCATATAAATAATGACGCCAAGGTCGTGAATGGTATAATTCTTTTCGTGAACTTTCAACTGACAAGACGTGTACGCGATGATTTTTTCATGTTGCATTAACACACAACCCAAGCCTTGATGCGATGCATGACAATACACCACAAAGTCATTTGGTACCGTCTGGAAGTGATGATATCGGCGCCTTACATATTTTTCCTTTAATAGTTGAAATGCCGATTCTTGCTTTTCTCCCATTCAAACTTTCTATCCTTTTGTGTAAGCGAGGTTAGCGGCTTAGCAACTTTTGAGAAGTTCTCAATAAATCTCTTGTAATATCCCGCTAAACCTAGAAATTGTCGTATTTCTGTCCAATTCTTTATAGCCTTGATCTTTGAGGGGTCGACGTGTATCCCATTCTCATTCACCACGTGACCGAGAAACTGTACTTCACGAATCCAAATTCGCATTTTGAGAACTTGGCATATAATTGTTCCTTCTTTAGCAACTCCAGTATAGTTCTCAAGTATTGTTCGTGTTCTTCCTCGGTTCAAAAGTATATTAATATGTCATCAATAAATACGATCACGAACTTGTCGAGGTATGGCTTACATACCCGGTTCATCAAATCCATAAATACTACAGGGGCATTTGTTAACCCCAAAAGGCATAACAAGCAACTCGTAATGACGGTAGCGAGTCCTAAATGCCATCTTAGGAATACTTTCCTCTTAGATTCTTAACTGATGATACCCGGATCTTAAATCAATTTTTGAGTAAAAACTTGACCCTTGCAATTGATCGAATAGATCATCAATCCTCGGTAATGGGTACCGATTGTTGATGATTAACTTGTTTAGTTCCCGGTAGTCGATGCACATTCGGAAGGTTCCATCCTTCTTTTTCACAAAAGTACCAGAGCTCCCCATGTCGAGAAAATCGGTCTTATGAATCCTTTATCAAGCAACTCCTGAAGTTGGGTAGATAATTCTTGCATCTCCGAGGGCGCTAGTCGATATGGGGCTTTTGCCACAGGTTTCGCTCCTGGCACTAGGTCGATACGGAACTCGACTTGTCGTTTGGAGGTAGCCCGGCAAGTCTTCCGGAAAGACCTCGGGGTATTCCATTACTACGGGTATGTCCTCCACCTTCGCTCCTCGGCTTCCTTGTCAACCACGTGGGCAAGAAAGGCGATGCATCCTTTCCTCAACATTTTCGAGCCTTCATGCAATTAACAACTCGTAACGGCGTGTCATGTTACTCATAGTGAACCATCAAATGTTCTCCATCGGGTAGGGGAATGCGAATGATTTTCTCATGAAATATGACTTCAGCTCGATTATCAGATAACAACATCGAAACTACCTAGTTGGACCGGTAATAAATCTATATCGAATTTTCGTTCACCCAGTTCTAAGGTATACTTCTTTATACTTCCCCCCGACTCTACCAATTTCCCGTTAGCTAGTTCAATCGAGTATTGAACATCTAATTTACTCGATTCTACCCCCAAGTCATCTCTAAATTCTTTAGAAATAAAACTAAAATATGCCCCGGTATCAAAAAGAATAGATGCGAAGTGATCGTTTATAGGAAACGTACCGGTGACCACATTTTGGTCCTGGCGAGCATCCTTAGCTCCAATCACGAAAGCTCTTCCCCGAGCTTGGTTTTCTTTCGGGCAATCTTTCTTGAAATGTCCTTTGTCTCCACATCCAAAACAACCTTGATCTTTAGCATTTGTTCCCCGGCACGCATCGGTGCGATGCCCAAACCTACCACATTTGCCACACTTGGGGCCTCGGCATTGTCACACCCCGACCTGCAGCGGAAAAGGTGACCGGGGCATGATTGGGTTATCATCAAAGCTCATGACATTTATTAAGCGTTCATATTCATTAATACAAATTAAATGGAAATTTACAATAAATGTTACATCATGATCTACCTAACAATCTAAACTTCTTTGTTCTCTTCTAAGGCATATCCTATGTTTTCCTTGCTTCAACCTGTTCACCTGTATCATGTGTAAAAAGGTTTTTGGATCAACATAATGTTGGCGAGTGAATCCTATGGAAAACATTTGAACAAATTTATTTAAATTGATTATGAAATATGTGCACAACCAAACATGAGTAAAATTAGATGTAACTTAATCAACAATCATAAGTTACTAAATGAAACACTCATGAACAATAATGGAACAATTAGAGGCACGCGATGCTCAACTCGTCTCTCACGAGGAACTGAGGGGCCTGATGGATGAATTGCAATAACATGATAATATGAATGACACAACTACAAACAATATAAACTCAATGATACACACATGAACAATAATGAATTTGATTTGAAGCACGCGATGTTCTACTCGTCTCCCACGAGGAACTGATGGGCTTAATGTATGAGTTTCATATAATTTGACAAAAGGAAATAAGTAAATACAACAATAAAACAATCTAAGTTTAAGTCATGATGTGGTATGGCACAAGTTTAAATAAATAAATTAATTATTTTCATAACACATGACACACCCCAAAACGTGTAATTTAAAAGGGGGAATTGTAAGATTCACTCACAGTGGGTGCGTTCGGTTGATGATGTTGAATGCACGCGAAGTGGTTTTAACCACGAGTGAGTTTAACCTAGAATAATCGCATTATGGTTTGGTAAGTAAACGGATTTTATTAATCTATTTTAGTAGGATTGTTGGGTGTATTTTTGTGAGTTTGAGGCTATTTTCTAACCTTAAAAATGTTAATTTTAAGTATTTTTAATTGATTTTTAATTAAAATAATTAAATAAAAAATAATAAAAAAATTGATTTTTTTCTGACGTTGACCGTTTGACTGACCGTTGACCTGACCGTTGACCGGTTCAATTCGGAATACAAGTGCGCTGAGTGAGGCTCGAACCCGAGACCTCCGTACGTGTGCACGCAGTCTACCAACTGAGCTACGTGTCTAACCCGTTATAAATCTGATTTTAATTTATATATATATATTAATTAGTTTAAACCGAAAATCATTTTTATTTTAAAAACAGTTTAAGCGACTCGGACATGCACTCCACAGGTCTCGAACCCGGGACCTGTGGTTTAATCTAACACACAGTCCACCGCTGGACTGTGTGTTTAACATGTTATATATTTCCACTTTTATTATACTTAAATACAAATTATATGCTTTCATTTCTGACTCTATTTAAAAAGTTAATAATTGTCCGGGTCGATGTAGGAGACCGGACTCGAACTTGTGACGTGCGATTAAACATACACACAGTCCACCGCTGGACTGTGTGTTTAACTTCGTTATTATTCCGATTATTAATATACTTAACATATATCTAAGGCGACTCCGGTTCAGTAAACAAAAAAATGGTTTTTATTAAGGCAGCGTGTGTGAAACCGGAATCGAACTCGAGACCTTTGCTTTATATGTGCACACAGTCCACCGCTGGACTGTGTGTCTAACCCGATTAATATCCAGATTTATATTATACTTATAACATACGGAAATACATCGTCTTCTTCATCAAGTTAGAACCAGAGTTCGGAAGTCGACTGGTTCAAAGTTTTTATCGGTTTATTAGTGTTTTTCAGTTCATTACGGTGAGATAAAAGTGAAAAGGAGAAGAAATTGGGCGGAGAAGTATACCGACTGAACTCTCTGTTTTCCGGCAGAAACTCCGGTGACAGCAATCAACTCCGCGACGTGTTCCTTGTAGCAGCGAGTCTCCAGGAAGCTTACAAAGGGTGTGGGTATCTCCGGTATAAGCTCAGAGGCTCAGTGAGGTTCAGAAATGAGGAAAACGGTTTTCCGGCGATGAGCAGAGAAATTCCGGCGAGTGGAATTACGCCGAGAAAAGGTGTGTTTTTGAGCGAAAAGGTTTGTAGTCGGTTGTGGGTGAATTTATAAGGCAAAAAGTTGAAGAATCTGGTCTGATTTCCGACTGTGTTCGTATAACATAAAAACTCCGGCGGTTATGGTTTGGTCGCGGACTTCAAACATCGGTTATAACCGATGTCTGGTTAATGGTTTACGTTATAACGTAAATTGTAGTTAAGACTCGCGAGATTTACGGGATTCCGACGACTGAACTGTTTGGGCGCCGGTTTTGAATTCGTAACGTCATTATATTAATTAAATGATTTCAATATATAACAAACAAAATCCGTGGCGTAGTGGTTTGTGTGTGTGAGATAAGTCTGTTTGTTGATTCAGTACAGACCCGGGTTCGAAACCCGGCAGAGTACTTTCATTTTTATTTTGCGATTTTCAGCAGTTTTTCAAAAACTAAATATATATTCCCGTATAATAATTGATTACGGATCGTTTAAAAATATTTTGGGCATTTAATTCGCAACGAAATTTTTGACTGACTGTTCGGTTGATAAACGGAGCGGGTTTGGTAAATCCGTTTTTGACGGATGTTACAGTATCCCCTGCTTTTTAGAAATTTCGTCCCGAAATTTAAATTGTGATATATTTGACTAAAAGAATGATGATGTTTTGTTTGACAGTTGTATGCTTAGAAAAATAAAGGTTTAAGTTTTTGTTCGAGGCGGTAACGTTCCTTGTAAGGGTTAAGTACCCTATTCAGGAATCGCTTTTTGTTGCCTACTGTATAAGTATTGATAAACAGGAATGATTTGCTAAAAATGATATCATGCATAAGAGTTTAGATACGTTTGGGAAAATTTGGTTATGTCCTAAGGCAAAACTTCTAACACTACAATCTATATGGAACATAATTAAAAACACAACAACTGATATTTGAACATAATAAACACAACAGCTAATATTCGAACATGAATAAACACATCAGCAAATATTTGAACATGAATAAACACATCAGCAAATATTTGAACATGAATAAACACAACAGCAAATATTTGAATCCACATTCTGATAGCATATATGTTTGAATGATGGAAGTTCCTCTCTCGATTGTTATGATGGAGAGGTTAGTTTATGTAGAAATGGATCACAATCCAATCTCTTTAAATAACATGATGATATAAATGCAACACAAATTCCAACCAAGGCAATACTAAATCCTACATGGAACTTCTCATAACCGCCTGATAATGCCTTTGATCCTTTGGCAAGAATACTTATATATAGGAAGTACCAGCGGCGTATCCACCATATTCTTGCCAAATTTTCATTAGTTTTATCCACAAGTTATGATTGGTTACCAAGAAACTAATAAATCCTACATAGAACTTCTCATAACCGTCCGATAATGCCTCTGATCCTTTGACAAGAATACTTATATATAGGAAGTACCAGCGGCGTATCCACCATATTCTTGTCAAATTTTCATTGGTTTTATCAGTGAATTATGATTAGTCCTATAACTCTACAATCAATACAACAAACATAAAATACTGAAATGAAACATATCTGTGCGATCAAGGCTCAATCGAACGGAGCCGATCGTATTGCATGTACTGAAAATGAAATGGATGTGCGCTCAAGGCTCAATCAAACGGAGCCGAACGTATTGAATGTACTGAAATTGAAATTGTGTGCTCAAGGCTCAATCAAACGGAGCCGAGCGTATTGCATGTATGAATATGAATAACTTAACCACACAAACAGCCTATGCATGGAACCTCTCATAACCGCCTGATAATGCCTCCGATCATTTGACAAGAATACTTATATATAGGAAGTACCAGCGGCGTATCCACCATATCCTTGTCAAATTTTCATTGACTTTATCCGCAAGTTATGGTTAGTTCGATGCGACTCTACTACAAACACCACAACCACAAGATACTGATAATGAAATTGTCTGTGCGCTCAAGGCTCAATCAAACGGAGCCGAACGTATTGAATGAAATTGTATGTGCGCTCAAGGCTCAATCAAACGGAGCCGAACGTATTGAATGTACTGAAATTGAACAACTTAATCTAAACAACCATCACACAATCATCCTATGCATGGAACCTCTCATAACCGCCTGGTAAGCCTCCGATCATTTGACAAGAATACTTATATATAGGAAGTACCAGCGGCGTATCCACCATATCCTTGTCAAATTTTCATTGACTTTATCCGCAAGTTATGGTTAGTTCGATGCGACTCTACTACAAACACCACAACCACAAGATACTGATAATGAAATTGTCTGTGCGCTCAAGGCTCAATCAAACGGAGCCGAACGTATTGCATGAACTGGAAATGTAAATTGAAATGTGCGCTCAAGGCTCAATCAAACGGAGCCGAACGTATTGCATGAACTGGAAATGTAAATTGAAATGTGCGCTCAAGGCTCAATCAAACGGAGCCGAACGTATTGCATGTATTGAAATGTAAAATGAAATAACCGATCAAGGCTCAAACAAACGGAGCCGATCGTGCGGGCACGCCCTGATCAACCGCATAATAAAATGGGGATCAAACTCAACCTCGATGGATGGGGAGCTACGGCCTCGGCAAATGCATATACTGAAAACAATATATAATATATAATATCCAATAATTTCTCTAACAGTTTACACATGGAAAAAACATAAAACTAAACGATAGGAGTTGAATCTGGATCTTCGGCGAAGAGGACTAGTTGAGTATCTTCATCTGGGCCGTCATTATCTTCGACAGGATTGGCGTTGATATTGAAGACTCTTCCTCTTAATGGTGGCATAGTGGTTGGGTTTTCTTGGTTTACTTGGTTAACTGGGTTTGATTGGGCTTGAGTGTTGATAACGTTAACCAATTGAGGGCATGTGTTTCTAAAATGGGTAGGGTCGCCACAATTGAAACAAGCTCGAGCATATGGGAACATGGGGTATTGGGGTTGTTGATAGGCTTGGGCCATGTTTTGAGTAGGGGAAAAGGTTTGGTCTTGAAAGGTGCGACAAACATTGCTCAAATGACCATAGCGTCCACAAGTTGTACATAGCCGGCAAGGTAAGGTAAGGGGATGGTGATAAAAACAGTTGTTGCATCGAGGGTGAGGTCCAAGATATGGTTTCTTATCTGGGTAAGCTGAGTTGGGTGCCACTTGGGTGATTGGGATAGCTCGGATGGGTATAGCGTGTAAAACTGGTTGATTCCGTTGGGTAGCAGCGAAAAGTCGCCCGACTCTTCTTCTCTTGGGATTAGGTTGAGAAGGGGATTCGGTTTGAGTGGAGTCGGAGGTTTCAGTCGATTCTTTATCCTTCTTCTTCTCCTCCTTGAAGTCTTTGTTTTGGATTCGGTTCTCAGTGAGCTCTGTTGCTAGCTCCATTGCTGCTTCCAAAGTTGCAGGCTTGGTACTTATTACAGGGTCTTGAATCTTTGACGGAAGACCACGAATGTAGTGCTCGATCAAACGGTAGAGGGGAGTAAACATGTTGGGAACAATTTGATGTAATTCGAGGAACCTTTTGTTGTAGGTGATGTGGTCTCCTTCCATTTGCTTCAATGAGTAAAATTCATCTTCTAACTTCTTGATTTCACTCCTTGGGCAAAAACGTCTGGTCATGATTTCCTTCAATTCGTTCCAAGTTAAGGTCATAGCATCTTCCACACCTCGTTTGGCCTTCTCTGTTTTCCACCAAGTAAGTGCTATCCCATATAATCGACCGGTAGCGTATCGCACTTTGCGATTATCAGGGCAATCGCAATTTAGAAAAGTATTCTCCATTTCTTCAAACCAATGGTGAAGAGCAGTGACGCCTTCAGTCCCTTTGTATTTCGGAGGGTCGCATGATTTGAAGTGCTTGTAGGTGCATTTAGTGGTATTTGGGGAAGAGTTGAAAATGTTTTGGTTTGCTTGATTGACAGGATTAACGGTAAGTGCTTGTTGAACTTGGATTACAATGTTGGGTATTACGGCAGCCATTTGTTGAGCGATTAAGGCAGCCATGCGTTCGCGGGCTTTTCTTGCTCTCGTCTTCCTACGGGCGAGGTTAGAAGACATCTACAAGGAATACATGACAAGGGTATGAGTTGGATGCTTTTGAGATCATGGGTCGCATTAGGGATGAACATTCATAAAATAATTATAGATAAATAAATTACTACATCCATTGGATGTCTTGGGTTTTGCTCGCTGTTAGGCCCTTCATGCCGCCATACTTTACCTGTGTAATCATGTGGGCCCCCATGAATACCGGTTTTTCATATGGTTCGCACGGTTTCTGCCTGGTTGCGTACACAAAAACCCGGAGAAAATCGAGAAATATGTATACAACGTGTGATGTTCGGAATGTGTCCAGGTGTAGACACGGTGACACCTCAAAGTAGGGTTAGTTCGAACGACGTTTGGTGTGGCATGCTTTGGCCTAATAGGTCCTTCGTACTCTCATCGTTGGTCCCCAGGTAGGCAAACTGGTCCGTTATATTGGATTTATACGAATGCCAGCCTAGACAGGACGTTCCGACTACCGGTACTTGTACCCTTCCAGTTACTACATGCCCGTCGCAGAACTTACTTTGATGAGATTTGAAAATTGCATAAAATCTTTGGGTAATGAGAGTATGAAAATAAATTGATACATGAACATCGATATATGTATAATGAATATGTATATATATATGATGAATATGTATATAAGCATGTATGTTTGACTGAAAAGTAAACAAATATGAAACAAATAAATATCACAGGTTTGTATGTAACCACCTAATCAATTAAAATTTAGGCAGACTATAGTATAGGCTCTAAGGGTCTAATAACCTATCCTATATCCCTATAGTCATGGCTCTGATACCAATCTGTCACACCCCGACCCGCAGCGGAAAAGGTGATCGGGGCATGATTGGGTTATCATCAAAGCTCATGACATTTATTAAGCGTTTCATATTCATTAATACAAATTAAATGGAAATTTACAATAAATGTTACATCATGATCTACCTAACAATCTAAACTTCTTTGTTCTCTTCTAAGGCATATCCTATGTTTTCCTTGCTTCAACCTGTTCACCTGTATCATGTGTAAAAAGGTTTTTGGATCAACATAATGTTGGCGAGTGAATCCTATGGAAAACATTTGAACAAATTTATTTAAATTGATTATGAAATATGTGCACAACCAAACATGAGTAAAATTAGATGTAACTTAATCAACAATCATAAGTTACTAAATGAAACACTCATGAACAATAATGGAACAATTAGAGGCACGCGATGCTCAACTCGTCTCTCACGAGGAACTGAGGGGCCTGATGGATGAATTGCAATAACATGATAATATGAATGACACAACTACAAACAATATAAACTCAATGATACACACATGAACAATAATGAATTTGATTTGAAGCACGCGATGTTCTACTCGTCTCCCACGAGGAACTGATGGGCTTAATGTATGAGTTTCATATAATTTGACAAAAGGAAATAAGTAAATCACAACAATAAAACAATCTAAGTTTAAGTCATGATGTGGTATGGCACAAGTTTAAATAAATAAATTAATTATTTTCATAACACATGACACACCCCAAAACATGTAATTTAAAAGGGGGAATTGTAAGATTCACTCACAGTGGGTGCGTTCGGTTGATGATGTTGAATGCACGCGAAGTGGTTTTAACCACGAGTGAGTTTAACCTAGAATAATCGCATTATGGTTTGGTAAGTAAACGGATTTTATTAATCTATTTTAGTAGGATTGTTGGGTGTATTTTTGTGAGTTTGAGGCTATTTTCTAACCTTAAAAATGTTAATTTTAAGTATTTTTAATTGATTTTTAATTAAAATAATTAAATAAAAAATAATAAAAAAATTGATTTTTTTCTGACCGTTGACCGTTTGACTGACCGTTGACCTGACCGTTGACCGGTTCAATTCGGAATACAAGTGCGCTGAGTGAGGCTCGAACCCGAGACCTCCCGTACGCGTGCACGCAGCTCTACCAACTGAGCTACGTGTCTAACCCGTTATAAATCTGATTTTAATTATATATATATATTAATTAGTTTAAACCGAAAATCATTTTTATTTTAAAAACAGTTTAAGCGACTCGGACATGCACTCCACAGGTCTCGAACCCGGACCTGTGGTTTAATCTAACACACAGTCCACCGCTGGACTGTGTGTTTAACATGTTATATATTTCCACTTTTATTATACTTAAATACAAATTATATGCTTTCATTTCTGACTCTATTTAAAAAGTTAATAATTGTCCGGGTCGATGTAGGAGACCGGACTCGAACTTGTGACGTGCGATTAAACATACACACAGTCCACCGCTGGACTGTGTGTTTAACTTCGTTATTATTCCGATTATTAATATACTTAACATATATCTAAGGCGACTCCGGTTCAGTAAACAAAAAAATGGTTTTTATTAAGGCAGCGTGTGTGAAACCGGAATCGAACTCGAGACCTTTGCTTTATATGTGCACACAGTCCACCGCTGGACTGTGTGTCTAACCCGATTAATATCCAGATTTATATTATACTTATAACATACGGAAATACATCGTCTTCTTCATCAAGTTAGAACCAGAGTTGGGAAGTCGACTGGTTCAAAGTTTTTATCGGTTTATTAGTGTTTTTCAGTTCATTACGGTGAGATAAAAGTGAAAAGGAGAAGAAATTGGGCGGAGAAGTATACCGACTGAACTCTCTGTTTTCCGGCAGAAACTCCGGTGACAGCAATCAACTCCGGCGACGTGTTCCTTGTAGCAGCGAGTCTCCAGGAAGCTTACAAAGGGTGTGGGTATCTCCGGTATAAGCTCAGAGGCTCAGTGAGGTTCAGAAATGAGGAAAACGGTTTTTCAGCGATGAGCAGAGAAATTCCGGCGAGTGGAATTACGCCGAGAAAAGGTGTGTTTTTGAGCGAAAAGGTTTGTAGTCGGTTGTGGGTGAATTTATAAGGCAAAAAGTTGAAGAATCTGGTCTGATTTCCGACTGTGTTCGTATAACATAAAAACTCCGGCGGTTATGGTTTGGTCGCGGACTTCAAACATCGGTTATAACCGATGTCTGGTTAATGGTTTACGTTATAACGTAAATTGTAGTTAAGACTCGCGAGATTTACGGGATTCCGACGACTGAACTGTTTGGGGCCGGTTTTGAATTCGTAACGTCATTATATTAATTAAATGATTTCAATATAAACAAACAAAATCCGTGGTGTAGTGGTTTGTGTGTGTGAGATAAGTCTGTTTGTTGATTCAGTACAGACCCGGGTTCGAAACCCGGCAGAGTACTTTCATTTTTATTTTGCGATTTTCAGCAGGCTTTCAAAAACTAAATATATATTCCCGTATAATAATTGATTACGGATCGTTTAAAAATATTTTGGGCATTTAATTCGCAACGAAATTTTTGACTGACTGTTCGGTTGATAAACGGAGCGGGTTTGGTAAATCCGTTTTTGACGGATGTTACAGGCATTCCCCGTAGTGGTGGAATAGGCATTTGGGGCATTTTGGTGTGTCCCCAGTATAAGACTTCTTGATGGCATTATTTGTACTGATGGTAACATATGCCTTTGCTTCTTTGACTTCCCTCGTGGCTTGCCTTTTGTTATTGTTGTTGTTACTACCTCGTGAGCCTTTCTTGAAATGGGAGAATTTCCTTTTATTGGAGTCCGTAGTCTCCACGGTAGTTTCCTTTTTGTTCACACCACACTTAGGTAACTTTCCTTGACGCACAGCCTCCTCAGTAAGGCTGACAGCTAAATCAATTGCTTCTCCAATTTCAGTGGGTTTTGAGGAGGTAACCAGACTTAGAATTTTGGGGGCAAGTCCCAAGATGTACCTCTCAATCCTCTTGAATTCAGGTTCCACCAAGTATGGCACCACTAATCGCTACGTTATACCCGGCGATATCTAAACCAACCATCTTCAAATTCCAGAACTCCGTTTCCAACTTCTGAATTTCTGACCTTGAATAATACTTTTTCCTCATCAATTCCTTAAGTTCCACCCAGGTTAGGGCATATGCAGCATCGTCGCCCTTAGTTTGGACCTGGATGTTCCATCAAGATAATGCTCCATCTATGAAGAGTCCAGTGACATAAGTGACTCTCTGTTCCGCGGGGCACTTCCCCATCCGAATGACCGAGTCAGTCTTCTCAGTCCAATGTATGAAAGCAACGACACCTTCGATACCGTCATAATTCAGAGGTTTGCAGTCGAGGAACTGCTTATAAGTGCAACCAGTTGGAGGGTTGCCTCCGGTTGAACCTCCGGTGCCACCACTATGTTCGGAGCGGTTGGCTTCGTACTGCGCAATTGCCTGAGAAATGCGTTCATTAACTCTTCTTGAGTCGTCGGTAGCGCATTAGTGTTGGAACTCCTTCGGCGGGGCGGCAATGTCTTCTAGTATAAAATGTCGCTCACAAATAGCTGAATATTTAATAATATATATATATTATGTGTGTGTGTGTGTGTGTTTTTGTCAGACATATATATATAAACACGTCGGGTATAATGATAAGTAAGAAAACTATATGTGTATGACGTAAACACACCAATCATCACCATAATTAGATAACACGTGTAGGACATCACCACATCATAAGACATCAATCAATTGCTCACCACAACATAACTATGTCATCCGTAATATCACCACATCACAATAATAACAATCACAACATAAAAGAGATACAATGTGAAATAAATAAAATACACCTTTATATATACTGACAACTTGTTATATTTTGTTCATGAAGATCAAAAGGACTAAGGGATACATAATCCTAGTCAATACAAGTTTTACAATACAAAAGTAAGATTTTCTTCTACATTGTTTCTGTGACAAATGGCAAATAACCGGTAATTCCGTACAATTTGATCACTAATTTTATTTTATAATCTCATGCATAGTATCGTAGTTTAATTTCATAACTGAGTCGTATGTCGTATTCAAAGCATTAGGGCAAGTAAATCTGATCATAAAATATACTTATTTCTGTTACGACGTGAAACATACCAAAACAATGCCCTAAAAGTGTTGGTAGAAAGTGTTGGGCGCACTAAATGCGGTGACACTAACCGTGTCGGTAAATCCGCTAAAACGAATCAGAACAAGGAATAACGACATGTTAATTCTCATATCTGAGTCCATATATAAATAAAACCATTTATTTGAGAACAACTATTACAATAATACATAATTTTCCGGTATAACGCCTAAATTGCAAAATTGTCCGTTTCGACCAAAAAGACGACAATTGTCGGTTTGTCCGCAAGACTATTCGGAGGATTCCGGATGTAAGAATAAGAATAAAACAATGTTAATCATCCTAAAACAATATGAGATTAACAAGAATGCACAAAAGACATCATTTCCGGTCATTCGACAAACAGTTCACAATTCGACCGGAAGGCGACCGATTGTCGAAACGACGAATAATTTAGTGGCCGATAGCCTCATCCGGGCATCTAGCGAACTAGTTAAGCCTCATTTGGAACTCAGAACCATTCAACTAACATGAGGTCACGGAAACACAACTTTCGGAGAAGTTCGACGGCGGAACATAAAAGTGCCGATATCGATCGAACGAAAGACATTTCGGCCATCCTAGCTCATCGTATATTCGTCTAGTGAACTAGTTATACACATTTTTAGGTCGGAAGTACACTAAGTAGACACCATATCAATTGTGGTGATCGAAAACAAAAGCTTCCGGTACTAAATAAATAAGTTCGTTTATTAGCGATTATTGCGACGATGAGCGATCTAACGACGTATCCGTCATCCGAAACTTATATTGGGGGATCAAGTGGATAAATTAGCATGTAATAACACATTAAACCCTAATCTTATGCTAAGGAAGCTAGATCATGAACCTTAATAACCATACATAATCAAATGACTAAAATATCTACATTTTAACATGTGTAAAACAATAAGTTACAATTTACCCCCCCCCCCAATATGGACGGTTCAAGTGGGCCCCATGCCCACTTGATTTTGTTGAAAATCAAAGATTAGAAGTATGGTGTTTTGATTTTTTGTTGATCTTGAAAAGAATGACTTGATATATATAATGATTTCACATAATACTTATCATTTTTCACCAAAAAAATTGCAACCATTTTCCCCTTACTCTCTCTCTAGTTCACGGCCACCACCACCATAATTGCACCACCACTTTGCCACCTTAAAATACCACCTTTCATCCACTTTAAAGCCTAATCAAGATCACTAAAGAAGCTAGCAAGGACGGAGGATCATTAGGGCTTCTCAAAGAGTTCACACTTCTTCAAAAATCATCAAGAACTTGTGCACCCTTTATAAGCTAAACTCATCCATAATCTAGCTTATTTTTATGCTTAGATTACTAATGTACAAGTTGATCATTTGAAAATGAAGAAAAGATAAACCAAAAACCCTAACTCACACCATAATAATAACACTTAATATTCTTTATTTTGTGTTGATTATATGTTTATATGGTAGTTAGTTAGCATGTTGAAGTTATTTATGTTAAACTATGATATAAAAGTAGGATAATCTTGCATGTTTAAGTATATAAATGAAGATTTAAATATGATAAGGTTTAAATCTAAACAAGATCATCAAGTACATCATCCATGAAAAATACTACAACTTAAAGATAATTTTTATACATATGAATGATTTTTATAAGAAGTAAACATTTGTATTTAAGTTGTAATCATCTTAAAAATGTGTAGTATTCAAGGGGTTAAATGTATGAACTTGATTAAATGACATGATAAAAGTAGTGATTTGAAAGTGTTAATAAAGATTAAAAACCCTCTTGATTTAATAGAATTTTTAACAATAAAAAGTCATGGATGGTGATATTTTGATAATGTAAAATAAATATTAGATGGATTGTTGATGTTGATTATGAGCTTAAACAGGTTTTAAATACGTTTTGGAAGGTGGAAAACGCCATAGTTTAGGGGAAACTATGGCAAAATTTTCTAAAATCTAATCGCGATTAAGACATGATTATTAGTGGGGTGATTAGTGGACTAAACGCGATTTGTAAGTTAAATCGTCATTAAGTAGGCTCTAATGACAAGGGTTAAGCCCTAAATACCCAAGTGTTCAACAAAGTTATATATATATATATATTTATAAGTAAAAATAAATACTTTTTACAAGTATATACATTTGTTACCAATGAACTTGTATGAATACATATGTGTATTGTATGTGTATGTATTAGAAACTTAGGGTATTCACAATAAAATACCCAACCATATACAAAAATACAAACACTTGATTATAATACAAAGTGTGGGTGGCATAACAAGTATATTCTTGAAATGCGTCGAAACAATAATCGGACAAACGAAACAATGCCAACGATAGCCAAACAGTCAAGATTACACCGTCGCGTCGACGACCAACGGGTGAATTGCCGACACGAAAGGTCATTACGACAACGGGCGATTCCCGACGAAAACAAACACGTAATAAATGACGCCGACGACGAGTCTAAATATATTTAGACGTTTAACATATATATATATATATATATATATATATATATATATATATATATATATATATATATATATATATGTTATCAAAATCAAAATCCGGAAATTTAAAAATATAAAAACATTATAAGCATAAGACTTATAAAAATAGGCTTTGCTAAAATAAATGTGGGCTAAATTATAAAGATCATGGGCAAGGCCCAATTCCAAAATATTTATGGACAAGGCCCACAACAAATAAAAGCCCAAAAATATATAGAACCATGGGCTAGGCCCAAAGACATAAATTACATGGGCTAGGCCCAATGACATAAAAATATGGGCTAGGCCCAAAGACATAAATTTCATGGGTAGGCCCAATGACATAAAAACATGGGCTAGGCCCAAAGACATAAATTACATGGGCTAGGCCCAATGACAAGAAAACATGGGCTAGGCCCAAAGACATAAATTACATGGGCTAGGCCCAATGACAAGAAAACATGGGCTAGGCCCAATGACATGGATAACATGTGCAAGGCCTAATGACACGCGTGGAAGGCACGAAGACATGTGAAGGGCAAGGCCCAATTCACACACGATCTGAAAACAGCTATATATATATATATATATATATATATATTTAAGAAATATATATAACAATATTAATCGAACAAACAAACTACCAACACTATGGTTATTTACTTACGACACATATATGTCAGGGTGCTCGCGACACACTGATAGATCCTTAGTAACTCATTGATGCTAATAACATACTCAGATTTCAATACAGGATTTCAAAGATGACATTTTGATACAAAAACATTTAACTACATGAACTCGTCAACTTTATGTTGACTTTTTAAAATTACATGTATTTCAGGACGCAAGGCATGAGCTGGTGATAGGATTTGGGTATGGGAATTTATCAAGGCAACGATGTATCACCTTTTGGAGGGTTTGCCTTTTATATCCCAACTTCGTATGGGTATATAGGGGTCAAAGCCTCAATATGAATTTGTGATGAAAACAATGTCTTATTTTGGAAAATGTGTTTTAAACTATGTTTGTAATGGTAATCTGAAACAGATAACAATGTGATTTCACTTTTGAAGGATGTAAATGTGGAACGAAACTTATTAATGGCATGACATCGTTGTTATTTTAATACTGTTTACTAAATTGGATGCAATGATTACCTAATAGTCACACACTTGCGCTTCCGCTATGACCGGGTGTGTGACAGGTTGGTATCAGAGCTTCGATTATAGTGAACCAGGGAAAAACATTTTATTAAAAGTTTGGTCTACAATCACCAGGGGCTCACACATGAAAACAAAGTTTAAAACATGATAGAAATGTTTTGGAATTATAACAAGATAACAAAAAGGGTTTCATTGTGTCACGATAACACAAGGATCTATCACACGAGCTGAACTATAAGTAATGAACAGAGTCAATACATGATTAGTCAATAATGGATAGACACAAAAAAGTAAGATGACATGGAAAATAGAAGAGAACAAGTCGTGCATGAGAATTGGTGATTAATATAGAATATATCATAAATTAGTAACATGTATATATGTGCATTGTACGGATTATTTGCCAAGATTATGTCTTCCTCATCGAGTTACGAAGAGCACCCCGAGGAGTATGTATCTGATGATGGATACGACCCTGATGCTGAGGCTCTACCCCTTGGGGATGGAGCCAACCATGGAGGCTTTGATAACCTTCAGCCGCTTGCCTTGATTGATCCTATGGAGGAGGATGCACCACCGGCAGACTACGTGCTAGCCGTTCTGCAGCCCCCGCACGATGTTATCGTTTATGGTCATCCAGAGGGTGAGCATGCGATTGTACACCTGGCTGTGCCTCTTGCTATAGTTCCTCCATTGATTGATCTGGACGACGATGATGATGACATACCGGTGTTCCATGTTAAGCATATTGAGGATGACCTTGGTGACGGCGAGGTCTTTGATGAAATAGCTATACTCGATATCCCAACCCCTGATATACCAGTTGTTGACATCTCGTCATCCACAGATGCTGCCCAGAGTGAGCATATGGCAGACGATGCCTCATCTGCCCCCGGATACACCTGTATCTATGTATTCACCCCCTGCAGCCTCACCGGCTCGCGTTAGCTCATTTCTAGTCAGTACCCCGACCCATGGACCCGTACCATGCGCTAGACCCGCTCACTACTCTAGACCCGCACGATACTATTCACTGAGCGGTACTCCACGTGCCCGAGAGCAGCCACCACCATTTATCTCTGTTTTCAACCCATCTGCAGCTTTCCCATATGGCAAGACCTTCTTTCTCTGGTGGATCACCCCCCATGTATGCCCTACGTCCGTCACCACCTCTGGCATGTATGTTTACCTTGACACCCCCACCGGGCATGAGCCCTTCTGACCCTTATCATCCCTCCGATTCCTATGGAGGAGAGAGTGACTTCGCATGACCTACAACTCTCTTTAATCTTCCGAAGAATCTAGGAGTTAGAGACTCAGTGTACCGCTCACGCCGCTGCCAGAGCCACACCCCCACCACCGTCATCACCAATACCACCCCCACCATCACCACCACCACTACCCCTATCACCACCACCGACCCCACCTTTTTACTGCCCATTTCACCACTCGTCATTCCCATCTGAGGCACGAGTGCAGGAGTTAGAGCAGTTTCAGACTGATGCTACTAGGCGCATTTCTAGCCTCGAGGAGGAGATGGCCTACCATCGTAGTTTGTTTCCTCGATCACCATTTCCACCACCCCCTCCACCCCAGTAGCATGTTTGTGAATATCTTTTGGGGTCAGTTGTACTTTTGATGATTTGACTCATGAAGACATAGCCTTGAAGATCCCAGCTTTTGGAAGACAACTTGATGACATGAAGAAGCAATGTAGAAGAAAATTGTACTTTTGTAATGTAAAATTTTTTATTGACTAGGGTTGTGTATCCTTAAGTCCTTTTTGGCTCTTCACGAACAAATTGTAATAAGTTGTCATTGTATAAAGTGTATTTTCTTTATTTTACATTGCACTTCTTTTATGTTATGGTTGATTACGTCATGATGTGGTGATGTTGTGGTTGATGCATTGTGTCGTGGTGATATTATGATTTATATCTTATGATGTGGGGACTATGTATGTGATGAGCTATGTGTATGATAACCATGGGTGTGTGTATGGCGTATACATATATTCATTTATTTATTTATCATGTACCGATGTGCTATTATATATATTTTTTTAAAAAATAATATAAAGATAAATAAATAGTAATTATAACATGAAATTATTATTATTCGACTAATTGTGAGCGCCATGTTGTATTAAAAGACGATGCCGCCCCGCAGAAGAAGTTCAAACAATAACACCCTACCAACAACACAAGAGGAGCTGAATGAACGCATATCCCAAGCCATTGCACAGTACGAGGCTAACCAATCTGAGCATAGCAGTGGTACCGGAGGTTCAACAGGAGTAAATCGTCCAACCGATAAATACACGGTTACTCATAAAACTGCAATACACTCTTATCCATCTTATTCGTGCTATTTGGTTACTCATGCTTAAATGGTGTATCCAATGATTTCAGGTTGCACTTATAAGCAGTTTCTTGACTGCAAACCTCTGAACTTCGATGGAACCGGACGCGCTGTAGCCTTCGTACGTTGGACTGAGAAGACAGATTCGGTCATCCGAATGAGTAAGTGCTCGGCAGAACTATGAGTCACCTAAGTTATTGGACTCTTTGTGGATGGAGCAATATCTTGGTGGAACCTTCAGGTCCAAACCAAGGGCGATGATGTTGCATACGCCCTTACCTGGGAGGAACTTAAAGAGATGATAAGAAAGAAGTATTGCTCAAGATCGGAAATTCAAAAGAATTCTAGAATCTAAAAATGATTGGTTCAGACATTGCTGGGTACACGCAGCGATTCCATGACATATCCCAAGTGGTACCATACTTAGTGGAGCCTGAATTTAAGCGGATTAAGAGGTACATTTGGGGACTTGCCCCCGAGATTCTGAACCTGGATATCTCTTCAAAACCCACAGAGATTGGTGAAGCGATTGATCTAGCTGTCAACCTGACTGAGGAGGTTGTACGTCAGGGGAGGTTGCCTAAGTGTAGTGGGAACAAGAAAGAATCTACTGAGGAGACTACTAATTCCAACAAATGAAAATTTTCTCATTTCAAGAAAGGCTCTCGAGGTAACAATAACAGTAACAAGAAACAAGCTGCGAGAGAGGTCAGAGAAACTAAGGCATATGTTACCACTACCACGAACACTGCTGTTAAGAAATCCTATAATGGGGACACACCAAAATGCCCCAAATGCCCTTTCCACCACTATGGGGAATGTCGAGGCCCTAAGTGTGGAAAATGTGGTAAATTTGGACATCGCACCGATGTGTGCCGGGGAACCAATACTAGAGATCAAGGTTGCTTTGGATGCGGAGACAAAGGGCATTTCAAGAAAGATTGCCCTAAAACAAACCAAGCACGGGGAAGAGCGTTTGTAATTGGAGCTAAGGATGCTCGCCAGGATCCAAACGTGGTCACTGGTACGTTCCCTATCAATGATCACTTTGCATCTATTCTTTTTGATACCAACGCAGATTTTAGTTTTATTTCTAAAGAGTTTAGAGATATACTTGGGGTAGCGTCGAGTAAATTAGATGTTCCCTACTTGATTGAGCTAGCTAACGAGATATTAGTAGAGTCGAAAGAAATAATAAAGAAATGTACGTTAGAATTGGGTGAACGATAGTTTGACATAGATCTATTACCAGTTCAACTGGGTAGTTTTGATGTCATTATTGGGATGGACTGGCTATCCAATAATCGGGCCGAAGTTATATGTCATGAGAAAATCATTCGCATCCCCTTATCCGATGGAGAACTCTTGATAATTCATGGTGAGAAGCATGTCACGCCTCTACGAATCATCAACTGCATGAAGGCTTAGAAATGTTTGAGGAAAGGATGCATCGCTTTTCTTGCCCATGTGGTGGATAAGAAGGCCGAGGAGCGCATGATTGAAGACTTACCAGTAGTCAGGGAATATCCTGAGGTTTTCCAGAAGACTTGCCAGGGCTACCCCACAGCGACAAGTCGAATTCCGTATTGATTTAGTGCCAGGATCTGCACCTGTGGCAAAAGCTCCATATCGGCTAGCGCCCTCGGAGATGCAGGAATTATCTACGCTGTTGCAAGAGCTGCTCGACAAAGGTTTCATAAGACCGAGTTTCTCGCCTTGGGGAGCTCCAGTGTTTTTCGTGAAAAAGAAGGACGAAACCTTTCGCACGTGCATCAACTACCAAGAACTAAACAAGTTAACTATCAAGAACCGGTACCCATTACCAAGAATCGATGATCTATTCGATCAGTTGCAAGGGTCGAGTTTTTACTCGAAAATTGATTTAAGATCCGGGTATCATCATTTGAGAATCTAAGAGGGAAGTATTCCTAAGACAGCATTTCAGACTCGCTACGGTCATTACGAGTTCCTTGTTATGCCCTTTGGCCTAACGAACGTCCCTACAGTATTCGTGGATTTGATGAACCGGGTATGTAAGTCATACCTTGACAAGTTCGTGATAGTTTTTATAGATGAATACTGATATACTCACGAACCGAGAAAGAACACGGAAACACCTGAGAACCATTTTGGAGTTGCTAAAGAAGGAACAATTATATGCTAAGTTCTCGAAATGTGAATTTTGGATTCGCGAGGTACAATTTCTCGGCCATGTGGTGAACGCGAATGGAATAATGTTGACCCTTCAAAGATCGAGGCTATAAAGAACTGGACCACGCCAAGAACCCCCACGGAAATACGACAATTCCTAGGATTAGCGGGATATTACAGGAGATTTATTGAGAACTTCTCCAAGGTTGCTCAGCCGCTAACATCGCTTACCCAGAAGGATAGAAAGTTTGATTGGGGAGAAAAGCAGGAATCGGCGTTCCAGGTATTGAAAGAGAAACTATGTAAAGCACCGATACTATCACTCCCGGATGGTACCGATGGCTTTGTGGTGTACTGTGATGCATCGCATCAAGGCTTGGGTTGCGTGTTAATGCAACGTGAAAAAGTTATCGCGTACGTGTCACGACAGTTAAAAGTTCATGAAAGGATTATTCCACGCATGACTTGGAACTAGGTGTCGTGGTATTTACTTTGAAGATCTGGCGTCATTATCTATATGGCACTAAGTGTACCATATTCACGGATCATAAAAGTCTTCAACACATATTCAACCAAAGTGAACTAAATATGCGCCAGGACGTTGGGTGGAACTGTTGAATGATTATGACTGTGAGATCAAGTACCACCCGGGCAAAGCAAATGTTGTAGCAGATGCTTTGAGCAGAAAAGAACGAGTCAAAACATTACGGGTGCGAGCTTTGGAAATGACGATCCAGACGAACTTCACAACTCGAGTGCGCGAAACACAACAAGAAGCATTGAAACCAGAAAACATTCCAGCGGAATCCCTACGGGGAATGGAAAAACAATTGGAACCCAACAAGGATGGAACTTTATATTTCATGGATAGGATCTGGATTCCCTATTATGGTGAGTTGCGAGACTTGGTGCTGGATGAAGCACACAAGTCCAAGTACTCGATACACCCAGGATCGGATAAAATGTACCAGGATCTGAAGGAATATTATTGGTGGCCAAATCTCAAGGGAGATATTGCGACCTATGTTGGGAAATGGCTAACTTGTGCAAAGGTCAAGGCCGAATACCAAAAACCATCTAGGTTATTACAATAACCTGAGATCCCGGTTTGGAAGTGGGAACAGATATCAATGGATTTCATTACAAAATTAACACGGACCTCTCGAGGTCATGACATGATCTGGGTTATCATTGATCGGTTAACCAAATCAGCTCACTTCTTACCCATCCGCGAGAAAGACAGTACGGAGAAACTAGCTGAACTGTACCTGAGGAAAATCATGGCAGTCATGGTGTGCCAATCTCAATAATCTCTGATAGAGATGGTCGCTTTGTGTCACGGATCTGGCAATCATTTCAAAATGCGTTTGGTTCTCGCTTGGATTTAAGCATAGCCTTTCACCCGCAGACCGATGGTCAAAGCGAGCGAACCATCCAAACATTAGTAGACATGTTCGGGCCTGTGTGATGGATTTAGGCGAAACTGAGATACTCATTTACCGTTGGTAGAGTTTTCCTACAATAATAGTTATCACACCAGTATCAAGGTCGCGCCATTCGAAGCGCTATATGGACGAAAGTGTCGATCGCCATTATGTTGGGCAGAGGTCGGTGATAGACAGCTTATTGGTCCTGAACTAGTACAAGAGACCACATACAAGATATTTAAGATACGTGAGCGTATCAAACCGGCCCGAGATAGACAAAAGAGCTACACGGATCGGAGACGCAAACCATTATCCTTCGAGGTCGGAGACAAAGTATTGTTAAAGGTCTCACCTTGGAAAGGCGTAGCTAGATTCGGGAAGCGCGGAAAGCTCAACCCGAGATATATTGGACCTTTCAAAATTCTGGCAAAGATTGGTATAGTGGCCCTACAAGTTAAAACTGCCAGAGGAACTCAATAACGTACATGACACATTCCATGTGTCTAACCTGAAGAAAAGTCTGACTAATGACACAGTTATCATTCCAGCAGATGATATTCATGTTGATGACAATTTATAATTCACCGAAGAACCAGTTGAAGTCATGGACTGGAAAGTCAAAAAGACAAGAAGAAGCCGAATCAAACTGGTGAAGGTTCGCTGGAATTCGCGTCACGGTCCCGAGTATACATGGGAGCGTGAAGATCAGATCAAGTCAAAATACCCCCACCTGTTCAAGAAGACTCCTACAGTGGATGCCTCAAACTCAATTTCAGGACAAAATTCTTTTTAACAGGGGGAGTATGTGACTAACGGCAAATAACCGGTAATTCCGTACAATTTAATCACTAATATTATTTTATAATCTCATGCATAGTATCGTAGTTTAATTTCATAACTGAGTCGTAAGTCGTATTCAAAGCATTAGGGCAAGTAAATCTGATCATAACATATACTGGTTTCCGTTACGACGCGAAACAAACCAAAACAATGCCCTAAAAGTGTTGGTAGAAAGTTTTGAGCGCACTAAATGCGGTGACACTAACCGTGTCGGTAAATCCGCTAAAACGAATCAGAACAAGGGGCATGTTAATGCCATATCTGAGTCCATATATAAATGAAAACACTTATTTGAGAACAACTATTACAATAATACATGCTTAACGTCTAGCGAACTAGTTAAGCCTCATTTGGAACTCGGAACCCATTCAACTAACATCAGGTCACAGAAACACAACTTTCGGAAAAGTTCGACGACGGAACATAAAAGTGCCGAGATCGATCGAACGAAAGACATTTCGGCCATCCTAGCTCATCGTATATTCGTCTAGTGAACTAGTTATACACATTTTTAGGTCAGAAGTGCACTAAGTAGACACCATATCAATTGTGGTGATCGAAAACAAAAGCTTCCGGTACCAAATAAATAAGTTCTTTTATTAGCGATTATTGCGACGATGAGCGATCTAACGACATATCCGTCATCCGAAACTTATATTGGGGGATCAAGTGGATAAATTAGCATGTAATAACATATTAAACCCTAATCTTATGCTAAGGAAGCTAGATCATGAACCCTAATCACCATACATAATCAAATGACTAAAATATCTACATTTTAACATGTGTAAAACAATAAGTTACAATTTACCCCCCCCAATATGGACGGTTCAAGTGGGCCCCATGCCCACTTGATTTTGTTGAAAATCAAAGATTAGAAGTATGGTGTTTTGATTTTTTGTTGATCTTGAAAAGAATGACTTGATATATATAATGATTTCACATAATACTTATCATTTTTCACCAAAAAAATTGCAACCATTTTTCCCCTTACTCTCTCTCTTGTTCACGGCCACCACCACCATAATTGCACCACCACTTTGCCACCTTAAAACACCACCTTTCATCCACTTTAAAGCCTAATCAAGATCACTAAAGAAGCTAGCAAGGATGGAGGATCATTAGGGCTTCTCAAAGAGTTCACACTTCTTCAAAAATCATCAAGGACTTGTGCACCCTTTATAAGCTAAACTCATCCATAATCTAGCTTATTTTTATGCTTAGATTACTAATGTACAAGTTGATCATCTTGAAAATGAAGAAAAGATAAACCAAAAACCCTAACTCACACCATAATAATAACACTTAATCTTCTTTATTTTGTGTTGATTATATGTTTATATGGTAGTTAGTTAGCATGTTGAAGTTATTTATGTTAAACTATGATATAAAAGTTGGATGATCCTGCATGTTTAAGTATATAAATGAAGATTTAAACATGATAAGGTTTAAATCTAAACAAGATCATCAAGTACATCATCCATGAAAAATACTACAACTTAAAGATAATTTTTATACATATGAATGATTTTTATAAGAAGTAAACATTTGTATTTAAGTTGTAATCATCTTAAAAATGTGTAGTAGTCAAGGGGTTAAATGTATGAACTTGATTAAATGACATGATAAAAGTAGTGATTTGAAAGTGTTAATAAAGATTAAAAACCCTCTTGATTTAATAGAATTTTTAACTATAAAAAGTCACGGATGGTGATATTTTGATAATGTAAAATAAATATTAGATGGATTGTTGATGTTGATTATGAGCTTAAACAGGTTTTAAATACGTTTTGAAAGGTGGAAAACGCCATAGTTTAGGGGAAACTATGGCAAAATTTTCTAAAATCTAATCGCGATTAAGACATGATTATTAGTGGGGTGATTAGTGGACTAAACGCGATTTGTAAGTTAAATCGTCATTAAGTAGGCTCTAATGACAAGGGTTAAGCCCTAAATACCCAAGTGTTCAACAAAGTTATATATATATATATATATATATAAGTAAAAATAAATACTTTTTACAAGTATATACATTTGTTACCAATGAACTTGTATGAATACATATGTGTATTGTATGTGTATGTCTTAGAAACTTAGGGTATTCACAATAAAATACCCAACCATATACAAAAATACAAACACTTGATTATAATACAAAGTGTGGGTGGCATAACAAGTATATTCTTGAAATGCGTCGAAACAATAATCGGACAAACGAAACAATGCGAACGATAGGCAAACATTCAAGATTACACCGTCGCGTCGACGACCAACGGGTGAATCGCCGACCCGAAAGGTCATTACGACAACGGGCGATTCCTGACGAAAACATATACGTAATAAATGACGCCGACGACGAGTCTAAATATATTTAGACGTTTAAATTCAAACATATATATATGTTATCGAAATCAAAATCCGAAAAGTTAAAAATATAAAAATGTTATAAGCATCAGACTTATAAAAATGGGCTTTGGTAAAATAAATGTGGGCTAAATTATAAAGATCATGGGCAAGGCCCAATTCATAATATTTATGGACAAGGCCCAAAAAAAGCCCAAAATTATATAGAACCATGGGCTAGGCCTAAAGATATAAATTAAATAGGCTAGGCCCAATGACATAAAAACATGGGCTAGACCCAAAGACATAAATTAAATGGGATAGGCCCAATGACATAAAAACATGGGCTTGGCCCGAAGACATAAATTACATGGGCTAGGCCCAATGACAAGAAAACATGGGCTAGGCCCAAAGACACAGATGACATGGGCTAGGTACAATGACAAGAAAACATGGACTAGGCCCAATGACATGGATAACATGGGCAAGGCCCAATGACACGCGTGCAAGGCACGAGGACATGTGAAGGGCAAGGCCCAATTCAAACACGATCTGAAAACAACAATATATATATATATATATATATATATATACATGTATATATATATATATATTTAAGAAATATATATAACAATATTAATCGAACGAACAAATTACCAACACTATGATAACATTACAAGTTGTTCTATCATAACACAGAAATACATAACAAGAATTCAAGATGAACAATGAGTACATGGTCCATTGAGGCCTAGGTGTCTAATGAACTCAATACACATGTAGGTTACATATGTGTGTGGACACCGATCAAAAATACTACGACTTAATGGAACACAAAAACTGTGAGTTCATGTCCCTCCTTTCAATTATTTCAAGTTTATACATGTCATATCAAAACAGTATGTTAGCTATGGGTTAGTTGATAACACGATCATTTGTGCGTAAGTAGGATGGTGACAATAGTAACCATTAATAACTTAGTAACCAAGTTGCAAAAGAAGTAGATCTATTGAGTTTGAGACCCGCTCCACTCCTGGTCGGTATACCCTTCGGAGTGCTTTTGTGATCCCAATGATGTCAAAGTTGTCTCGGTTTGGTTACTTACTTATGACACATATATGTCAGGGTGCTCGCGACACACTGATAGATCCTTAATAACTCATTGATGCTAATAACATACTCGGATTTCAATACAGGATTTCAAAGATGACATTTTGATACAAAACATTTAACTACATGAACTCGCCAACTTTATGTTGACTTTTTAAAATTACATGTATTTCAGGACGCAAGGCATGAGCTGATGATAGGATTCGGGTATGGGAATTTGTCAAGACAATGATGTATCACCTTTTGGAGGGTTTGCCTTTTATATCCCAACTGCGTATGGGTATATAGGGGTCAAAGCCTCAATATGAATTTTTGATGAAAACAATGTCTTATTTTGGAACAATGTGTTTTAAACTATGTTTGTAATGGTAATCTGAAACAGATAACAATGTGATTTCACTTTTGAAGGATGTAAATGTGGAACGAAACTTATTAATGGCATGACATCGTTGTTATTTTAATATTGTTTACTAAATTAGATGCAATGATTACCTAATAATCACACACTTGCGCTTCCACTACGACCGGGGTGTGACAGTTTCTTCATGTCTTCAAGTTGTCTTCAAAAGTCGGGATCTTCACAGCTGAGTATTCAAGAGCTAGATCGTCGAAAGTGGGTCTGATCCCCAAAAGATAATAATAAACATACTTCTGCGATGGAGGGGGTGGTGAGGATGGTGATCGGTGGAGCAAGCCGTGATGGTAGGCCACCTCCTCCTCTAGGCCACAAATGCGCCTAGTGACGACAGTCTGGAAGTGCTCCAACTCACGCACTCACGCCTCAGATGGGCAGGACGAGTGGTGAAACGGACAGTGGAATAGTGGTAGTGGTGGTGGTGATGGTGATGGTGGTGGGTATGATGGTAGCGGTGGAAATGGTGATGATGGTATTGGGGGTGTGGCTCTGGCAGCGGTACGAGCAGCACGCTGGGTCTCCAGCTCCAAGATCCTCCGAAAAATCACGGAAAGCTGAAGGTTGTGCGACGTCACCCTCTCCCCCATAGTAATCGGAGGGAGGTGAGAAGGATGGTAATGGTCAGACGGGCTCATGCCCGGTGGGGGTATAGGGGTATGCATGCCGACAGTAGGTGATATGGGGCGGGTGGTATACATGGGAGGTGGTCCAACTGAGGATGAGGGTCCGGCTAGGTGAGAGGGTCCAGATGCATATGGATCGTATATATGGTGATATGTGGACCTCTAAGAGAAAAACGGTGGTAGTTGCTTAGGGAAATGAGGGTACCGCTCAAAGAGTAGTGTCGTGCGGGTCCAGTATATGGAGCGAGTCCAGTATATGGAGCGGGTCCATGAGTAGTGGTACCAGTAGGAAAGGGGCTGATACGAACAGGTGAGGCTGCAAGGGGTGAGTGCATCGGTATACGTGAAGATGGGGCAGCGGAAGAGACATCCTCAGCTACATGCTCGCTCTGGATAACGGCTAAGGATGATGAGATATCGACAACTGATATGACAGGGGATGGTATCTCAAGTATGGATATGTCGTCGAAAACCTAGCCGTCTCCGAGCTCGTCCTCTATATGGTCGCTGTGGAATACCAGGATGTCATCATCATTATCATCTAGGTCGATAACGAGAGGGACCATGGCTAGAGGTATGGCTAGGTGTACTATCGCGTGCTCTCCCTCCGGGTGACCATAAACAATCACGTCATGTAGAGGGTGCGGGATGGCCAACACATCATCTCCCTGTGGGGCATCGTCCGCCATAGGGTCAAGAAGGGCAAGAGGCTGAAAATCGTCAAGATCCTCGTTGTCTGGGACCTCGTGGTCGGTTCCGTCCTCATGGGGTATGGCCTCAGCGTCGGAGCCGTATCCATCATCGGACACGTACTCCATCGGATCCTCCTCGTAGCTCGACGAAGAAGACACAGTCCTGCAAATAATATGTACAATGCATATATATATATAGGATTAGGATCATTTGTGAACAACTTCTTGAGAGTGAACTGAGTGAACTAATCTTAGCCATTGATCATTTTTTAGATTAAAAGGGTAAGATTGACATTAGCTCTCTCTCTCTCTCTTAATTAAAATCCCTTAATTTTCTCATCTGTTAATTCTCTTTCTCTCTCTCTCTCTCTTTCTATCTCTCTCATACATTTTTAATTACTTCTCCATTATTTTAAACTCGTGTAGAATCGGTTGCTAATAACGTTTATGAAACTCCTAACGGAACTAGTTACTGGACACCAACTGTCTCTCCCGAATTCAAACCGTATATAAAACTCCTAACGAAACTAGGTCGTGGACTACAAAATACATAGATGTATCAAAAGTCTGTACACATCTGTATAAACTAACAACTGTGTATCTTGTATAAACTGATAGTTAGCGAGACTGTACACATGTGTATAAACTAATAGTTGTGTATCTTGTATAAATTGATAGTTAGCGAGACTGTACACATGTGTATAAACTAACATCTGTGTATCTTGTATAAACGGATACTATCGAGACTATACACATGTGTATACACTAACAACTGTGTATCTTGTATATACGGAAACTAGCAAGATTTTAGGAATTTGATTATATTGTTTAATAAATGCAATTACAAAAGACGCAAATACCCTTTTGTCAATTAATTTAAAGGGAAGTTACAACATTATAATTACAATCTTGCCATTGTTTAAAAATCTCTAGATGATATAATCCAATGGCTCAGATTAGTTCACACAATTCACTCGCAACCTAGTGTTCACTCTAGAACTCTACCCTATATATATATATGTTAGTAATTTATTATTACTTATGATATATTTTATATTAATCACCACTTCTCATGCAAAAAATTTTCTTTGGTTTCACGTGTAATCTTAATGTTTCGTGTCAATCCATATAGACTAATCATGTATTGATCCTTGTTCGTTACTTATGGTTGAGCTCGTGTGATAGATCCTCATGTTATCGTGACACAATTAAAACCTTTTGTCAGTTTTATCATAATTCCGAAAACATTTCTTTGATGTTATAAACTCTGTTTTCATGTGGGAGCCCCTAGTGATTATAGACCAAACTTTAATAAAAGTTTTTCCCCGGTTCACTACAATCGGAGCTCTGATACCAACCTAATTTTTACATGTTTTGTGTAATTGAGCCTTGCCCATGTCTTTATGTAATGGGCCTAGCCCAACTTAATTTTTATGAGTCCAACACGTTTATAATCTTACACTTGGTAATTTTTACTAAGTATAACTTTTAAGTATGCTTATATACTTTTATAAATCACTTAGTAATTTTTATACATCTTAACTTTCCAGATTTTGTCATCATTAATGTATATATTCGTGAAGTGTCTAAAATATATTATTTTTAGACGTGTCGTCGTTGTTTAATATATATATTTCCGCGACGAAAATCGCTCAAATGTTGTAGTGGCTCTTCATATTAGCGATTTGTTCGTTGATCAACGGCGCAACGGTGTATTGTGTAAATTCAACCATTGTCCGCATTACTCCGTTCGTTCGATTATTGTTTCAAGAATTGTATAAAAGTGTATGTGTTCATGTTACTTACACTTGGTGATTCTTCAAATGTTTGAGGTGTTGTGTAAGTTGGGTATTTTGTGTTGTATACCCTAGACTTTCTAGATACATACACATAACTTTTACACATTAATTAGGGTTTAACCCTTGTCATCAGACTTCCTTAATGACGATTTAGGTCACTAATCTTGTTTAATCCCGTTAATCACCCGTTAATTATACTTTAATCACTATTACATTTTTAGAAAATTTTGCCATAGTTTCCCCTAAACTATGACATTTTCCACGTTTCAAGAACGTATTTAAATCATGTTTAAATCCATAATCACAATCAATCATCAACTCAAGTTTACATACCACTTTTGTATGCTTCATTTATACACTTTTGCATCCTCATTTCCATGATCTTTTGTAACTATATATTTTAACAACCTTGCTTAAAATAATGAGATCTTCTCATATTTATTAGAACATTTAAGACACCATTTTTGTTATATCTTCAAATCAAGATTTTCACCTTAAACTACTTTGTTTATTACACTTTTTAAGATCATCATAACTTAAATCATGGTGTTGATTCTTTAAAAAGTCACACATATGTAGTAGATCATTTTTAAGTTGTAGTAAACTTCATGGATCATGAGGTTGATGATCTTGTTTAGATTTAAACATCACCATGTTTAAATCATCATTTATATTCTTATTCATACAAGATCATCCACTTTAAACAACTTACTTTTACATAATCCACATAATCATGCTAACTAGTTAACACTAATACACATAATCAACACATAATAAACTACATTTAGTAGATTATTAAGGTGAGATTAGGGTTTTTAAGTTGGATTTTTCTTTACTTTCAAGATGATCAATAAGTATATTCATAAACCATACATCATAAGGAGCTTAAATATGGTGAAAGATTTGCTTACAAGTTTACACAAAATTGACTGGAGATTAAGAAGAAGATGAAGCTCCAAAGAAAGCTCTAATGATTCCCCATGCTTGCAAACTCCTTAGATAATCTTGTGGGGGCTTTAAAGTGAGTAATAGGTGGTGTTTAATGGTAGAAAAGTGGTGGATGGTGGTGTAGTATGTAGCCGTGAGGGAGGGAGGACCAAGGGAGGTTTCTTGTTTTATTTTTGAAGTGAAATGATATAAGGAACATGGTGATGATTTTATAAAATCTTTCAAGTCAAACTCACATCTTTACACCATACTTAGATCTTTGTTTTTCAACATAAATCAAGTGGGTGGGGGCCCACTTGAAATCGCCTACATGAGGGGGGTTAAGTTTAAATATTATTTATAACATATGTTGAAAATGTGAGATATTTAGGTGTTTAGGTTAAGTATGGTGATTAGGGGTTGGTCTTGCATCATTAGTGAGTAATTAGGGTTTAGGGTGTTAATTAATATTAATTAGTCCCCTTGACTAATTGGTATTAGTTTTGGATGGCAAAACACTACTAGTTTGTTCATTGGTACGATATGATTAATATACGAACTTTATTGTTTCGTACCGGAAGCTTTGGTTTTCGACCACCATAAGTGCCATGGCGTTTACTTAGGGTACTTCCGACATAGAAATATGATCACTAGTCGAGTATATGTTGAGTTTGGGTGGCCGAAACGCTTTCCGTTTAATTATTCTCTCAATATCGGCACTTGTATATTTTGTCGTCGAACATTTACAGGAGTTGTGTTTCCGTGACCTCAAGATAGTTGAAGGGATTTCGGATCCCAAATGAAGCTTAACTAGCTCTCTAGATTAATGTATGAGGTTATCGGCCATTGAAATCTTTGTCGGTTTGACAATCGGTCGCTTTCCAGTCAAGTTGTGCACTGCTTGTCGTACGACCGGAAACGATGTCTTTTATGTATTTCTGATGTTCTCATATTGTTTTAGGGTGTTTGTCATTGTTCTGTTTAATTCTGGAATCCGAAAAGTGCCGAATTAATATTGCGGACGAATTGAAATTGTCACCTTTTTAGTCGAAACAGACAATTTTGTAATTTATGCGTTGTACCGGAAAATAATGTATTATTGCAAGATGTGTTCCCATATTAGTGTTTTCATGTATATATGGACTCAGTTATGGCATTAGCATGTCGTTATTCATTGTTCTGTTTCGTTTCAGCGGTTTTGCTGACATGAATAGTGCAACCGCGAATAGTGCGCCCAACACTTTCTACCAACACTTTTAGGGCATAGTTTGATTTGTTTCACGTCGTAACAGAAACCAATATATGTTATGGCATGATTCACTTGTCCTACACTTATGATATGACGTACGACTCAGTTACGTAATCAAATTACGATATAATGCATGAGATTATGTACTAAAAATAGTAATTAGTTTGTACGGTATTACCGGTTATTTGCCATTTGTCACAATTGTTTCAAGTATTTATGTCTCTAATGGACCCCTAAAGGGACCATAACTAGAAAGACCACGAGTTAGTAATATTAAAGGAAGAACTACTTTGTTTATTTGGTAACGTTATTTATTTGGAAGTTATTCACCTCTGTAAGATCGTAACCGAAATAAGTTTAAACTTACAAAAAGATGATAAATCTAAGATAGCTTTAATCCAGTTTTATTATAACATATTGTTTACTAGTCTCAAAACTATGGATAGTCGAATAAAGAGCCTATAAGTCAGCAACTTTAAACCAATCTATCTGTAGACAATGTTGGGGGAAAACAAGGCAACCTTAATAGAAGCCTCTTTCCATTTTCCTTACTAAAAGAGTTAATTACGCATTTGCGATTTACCAAAAGTAACACATTTGAGTACTAAGTTTTCATTTTGTATCAGGTTATGGATCTATGGTGTCAGTTTGTAACATGTTAGGGGTACCAAGACCAACGGACATTAACTTTTCTATTAAATCCAAGTAAAATAACCAAAATACCCTTTTAAAATCACAAGGACTATTTATGTAATAAGTTGCATTTCATTATAGGGACCATTTTAGTAAATTTTTAAAATAAAAATTGAATATCTCTATCTCTGAAGTTCTCTAACTTATTTCATCTAGCTTCTGACAAACCTTTGTACACCTTGTATAAATTCTTAATGCTTTGGACTTATGTTATTAATTTTTTATAAACTTTTTTTAATAGACCAAAAGATAAGTGGGTATTTTAACTGGTAGTGATTCAGAAATGGTTAACACCTGATTCCATTTTCTTGTGTGGTCGCTTATATCTCGTCTATCTCTCTCTCTCTCTCAACTCACAAAATTGTGCCTTAAATTCATCATTTGATCTTGTGATTTTAGCTTAACATATGCTAAAAATAAGTTAAGCTTGGTGAATTTTTCATACCTAAGACATTTGCTAAGATTTCTAACTTAATTTAATGATCTAGTGATTTTAGCTTAACATATACTAAAAATAAGTTAAGCTTGGTGAATTTAGGCTACTCGTGTGTGTGATGGGCCTCCCTGGAGGACGACCCGCCACGTCAGAGTCCTTGGAGATGCCCCTTCAAGGATGGAACCAAGGAAATGGGTGACGACCCGACTCCACCTAGTTAATTTATTTTTCTTTTTTTTTTTAATTCAACTAGTTTTTGACATTTACTAATATAAAATAAAATCATTAGTATTAAAAACCACACATTAGATAACCTAAAAAATAAAAAAATAACCTAAAAAAACCTAGAAACTCCACTTTTTTGCGATTTTTTTCTTTCATTCTTCGCAAAATCGGCCGATCTTCTTCCGGATACGAGTTTATGTCGGTTGTCATTATCTCCCACTCTTTATATTCGTTTTTCTCATGCTTCAACCGTGTCACACCCCCTGTAATTCCATCACGTCAGAGCTGGGTGTGAACTAAACTGGGATCTTCATTGCACAGCGGAAGTAAACGTGAGTGCTAAGACTTCTAGTAAATGAACGCTCGCTAAGTACTCGAATCCCCATGGGTTCCACTATCCCAACCGTGCCATATTTGTAATCATAACCTAAGAAAGAACATGCGAAAAGTCAACATAATGTTGGCGAGTTTATAGTTTGTTTGTTCAGTTTCAAATGAGTCATAAAACATTTGAGCATTTTGCATTCGAAAACCATTTGTGGGATCATAGTATCCCAAAGCATTTGAAATGTCATGTCTGTATAACAGTATTGAAATGTTTTCCATGTTGTTTGCAAATCCATGCATATAACTATTATGTTTATTAACCAGTGATAAAATGTTTTCAACTGTATATGTAAATCGGTATTGAAATGTTTTCTGTTATGTATGTAAACCGATATTAAATCTGTTATATTTCTAAACCGGTATTGAAATGTTGTCTGTCATAATTTTAAACTGGTATTGAAATCGTAGTATGTAGTATGCCTATGGAATCTAAGGATCAATCAGTATGTAGCTAATATACTGCCCTATGTGCCATAAGTAAGTAACCAACCCGAAATAACTCTGACATCATTGGGATCACAAAAGCACTCCTAACCGGTTAACAAACCAGGAGTGGAGTGTGTCTCAAATGTCACACCTGACCCGCAGCGGAAAATGGTAGTCGGGGCATGATTGGGTTTTCATCAAAGCTCATGACATTTACTATAAAGTTTCATATTTATTATTTCTCTTTAAAGAAGAAGTTACAATAAACATACAAACACAACATGTTCAAATACATTTTCATTCAAATTACAAACTAGGGTACAATTACAAAGGAAAAAAAACTAAACGTTCATTCCAAGGCATTAACTTGTTTATTCTTCTAGGCCATCCTATGTGTTTCTTTTCTCAACCGGATCACCTGTATCATGTGTAAAAATAGGGTTTTTGGGTCAACATAAGTTGGCGAGTGAATCTTATTTAAATATTTGAAAGGATTAGTTATGTTGGTTATTTGAATAAAATTGTGCATAACCAAATATGAATAAATGTAAATGTCAATATAATCACAAAACACATAATATCAATAAATGCACAAGTACACACACCAAATGAATGAACAACGAGATCAAGGCTCAATCAAACGGAGCCGATCGAATGAGGCACGCGATGTTCAACTCGTCTCCCACGAGGAACTGATGGGCCTAATGAATGTTTTGCACGCAACTTGACAAAATGTAAACACGTATCACAACAAACAATATTTACATCATAAGTTTAGGTCATATAATGGTAATGGCAAAAGTTTGAATAAACGAAATATTTAGAGCGACACATGATACACCCCAAAACCTGAATAAAAAAAGGGGAATTTGTAAGGATTCACTCACCGTGGGTGCGTTTCCTGGATGACGATGAATGCGCACGAATTTTAGGATTTGATCGACGAGGAAAAAAAAACCTAGAATAATAACGAAATGGTTCGGTAAATAAATGGATTTTATTTGAGATTAATAATTTTGATCATAACCTTAATAGGATTTTTAGATTTATTTTTGTGAGTTTAAGGACATTTTCTAACTTTAAAAATATTATTTTTAAGTATTTTTAAATAATTTTCTGATTAAATAAATTAAAAAAAAGAAATAAAAAAAATGTTGACTTTTGACCATGTTGACCGTTGACCGTTGACCGGTCGAACTGTGTTTATTCTATGCGCTGAATGAGGTTCGAACTCGTGACCTCTCATATACGTGCACGCAGCTCTACCAACTGAGCTACGTGTCTAACCCGAAATATTTCTGATTTTAATTATATTTATATACTTTTTAGTTTATTCAAAATTTTATTAATTAAAAATGTTTCAAATATCATCTGACCGGCTGGCTTAGCGAGGATCGAACCTGTGACCATCGACTTAACTTGCACCCAGCCCGACCAACTGGGCTGGGTGTCTAACCCATCAATATCCGGAATTATACTATATTTATATACGTGTTGAAAGATGATCCGAATAGGTTTTAAAAAGATTGGTTTTATTTCAGAAAGTCCGAACAAAGTGTGGCTCGAACCCGGGATGTACGCTTTTGAAATTGCACACAGTCCACCGCTGGACTGTGTGTCTAACCCAGTTAAAATACCAAGTTTTATTATACATATATATTTAGACTGGCTTCATCTTCTTCAACTGAATTAATACCCAGAAACATAACTCGACTGTTATCTAGTTTATCAATTCTGGTTACTGGTTTACGAACTAACGGAATTAAATATGAACATAAAAAGGTTTTAAAGGTTCATACCCACTGGAGAACAGAACTTGGATGATTCCGGTGACCAACTCCGGCGAGTTCCAATTTTTCCCGCGAAGCTTAACTTGCGACAGATGCTCTACAGGGAGTTTGAGGTGAGTGTGGGTGACTTCTGTCTGAGCTCTAGAAGTTCTATTTTTAGAGTAAGGCAATACTGGAATGGGTTCGGTTTTCCGGCGACGAGCAGGGATTTTCTGGCAACGTGCTTTGAAAGAAAATTTCGAGAGAAAGAGAGAATGATTCTGAGCGAATCGATCTTTATGAAAAGGTTGGATATTTATAGGGTGAGCAGTGATCAATTGTTGGTTTCGGTTTCGAGTTGAAGTTTTCGGTCAAAAACAGTTATGGGCGAGTTGTCTGCGAACCTAATCGAACGTGATTTAGCTTGATTTGCGTCTAGATTCGCGATTTGGAACGTATTCTTCAGTCAATTGCAGAGAAAAGGAAATCCTGATGATTTCCGGATTGCTTGCGTGCCGTTACAGGGCGGCATTTCTTTGAATTCGGATTCGAAGAGATAATATGATTTAAAAGATTTATCGGTTTGGTTATTTCATATGTTCTGTGAGTGGTGTAACGGTGTGTTGTGTGTTTGGTTATAGGCGCGACCCGGGTTCGAAACCCGGCGTCCACATTAATTTTTTTATTCATTATTTATTAGTAATTTTTAATTATGGTTTTTAAATTCTAATATATTTATTAATTATGTATCGTTTAAAATTAATTTGAGCAATAAATATGCAACGAAAATTATAACTAGATATTCGATTATTAAACGAAGCGGATTTTGTAAACCCGTTTTTCGACGGATGTTACAGTATCCCCTACTTTTAGAAATTTCGTCCCGAAATTTAAGTAGTAGTGGTATATTTGACTTGAAGGGAGGATGTTTTAATTTTGACGATTACATAATTAGAAAAGGGTGAGAGTTTAAATCTTATTTGAGGCGGTAACGTTCCTAGTAAGGGTTGAATACCCTGCTACAGGAATCGCTTTTTGATGCCTAAAGTATAAGAATGCGGAACATGGATAAACTGAGTTAATTGACTAGGCATGATTTTATGCATAAGAGTTTTGAGGGAATTGATACGTTTGAAATGATAAGGTATGTATCATAAAACAAAACTTCAACCATGACGATATTTAAACCTACACGGAACTTCTCACAACCTCTTGGTAATGCTTTTGATCCTTTGCCAAGAATACTTATATATAGGAAGTACCAGCGGCGTATCCACCATATTCTTGTCAAATTTTCATTGGCTTTATCAGTAAATTATGATCAGTTCTATGTGACTCTAAAACATAAACAAACACAACAACCAAAGCTTGAGTCTAAATTCTGAAAGGATACATGACTGAATGATGACAGTACCTCTCTCGTTTGTTATGACAAAGGGGTTAGTCTATGTAAAAGTGAGACACAACCCAACTTCTTTAAATGATGTGATCGAGGTACGTCGAGATGTTTGATGATATGAATGTTAAATCAATGGGTATAAAACAAAACTGTAATATCAATTCGCATTAAAATTCTTGGATACATAAATTCCCAATTTATAACGGGGAGACGTAAAGATTGAGATAACGTAAAGAAAACATTAAAACTAAACGGTTGGAGTTGAGTCTTGACTCTCGGTGAGGGAAAGCTAGTTGGGTAATTCGTTTGGGCCGTTATTATCTTCAACAGGATTGGTGTTGATGTTGTAAGCTCTTCCTCTTGTTGGTGGTGGAGCTGGGTTTGCTTGATTTGCTTGGTTAAGTGGGTCTGCTTGAGCTTGGGCGTTTATGATGTTAACCAATAGAGGGCACGTGTTTCTAAAGTGGGTAGGGTCGCCACAATTAAAACAAGCTCGAACATATGGGAACATGGGGTATTGGGGTTGTTGATATGTTTGGATCATGTTTTGAGTAGGGGGTGAGGCTTTGTTTTGAGGGGCACGACAAGTTTTGCTCCAATGACCATAACGCCCACAATTTGCACACAGTCGACAAGGTACGGTAGATGATGGTGATAAAAACAGGTGTTGCATTGAAGGTGAGGTCCAATTTAAGGTTTCTTATTTGGGTAAGTAGAGTTGGGTGCTACTTGAGTGATTGGGATAGCTTGGAGGGGTATGGCTTGTGAAGCTGGTTGATTGCCTTGGGTAATAGGGAAATTTTGCCCGTCTCGTTTTCTCTTAGGAGTGGTTTGAGAAGAGGATTCGGTTTGGGTTGGGTTTGAGGTTTCAGCTGATGCTTTATCCTTCTTCTTCTCCTCTGTGAAGTCTTTATTTCGTATGCGGTTTTCGGTGAGCTCTATAGCTAACTCCATTGCTGCTTCCAAAGTTGCAGGTGTGGTACTTATTACAGGGTCTTGAATTTTTGAAGGAAGACCTCGAATGTAGTGCTCGATCAAACGGTAGAGGGGAGTGAACAAGTTGGGGACCATCTGATTTAGCTCAAGGAATCTCTTGTTGTATGTGGTGTGGTCGCCCTCCTTTTGTTTCAACGAATAGAACTCATCTTACAATTTCTTGATTTCGCTTCTTGGACAGAAACGTTTTGTCATGATTTCCTTCAACTCTTCCCAAGTCAAAGTCATAGCATTCTCAGTACCTCGCTTGGCCTTCTCTGTATTCCACCATGTAAGTGCTACTCCAAACAAACGACCGGTAGCATATCGCACCTTGCGATCATCGGGACAGTCGCAATTGAGAAAAGTGTTTTCCATCTCCTCAAACCAATGGAGGAGAGTGGTGACACCTTCAGTCCCTTCGTATTTTGGAGGATTGCAGGATTTGAAATGCTTGAAGGTGCATTTAGTGGTATTTGGGGGAGGGTTGACAACATTTTGATCTTCTTGATTGATTAGGTTGACGGAATTAGCGGCAAGAGCTTGTTGAACTTGAACTACGATGTTGGGTATTACGGCAACCATTTGTTGAGCGATTTGGGCAGCCATGCGCTCGTGGGTTTTTCCTGATCTCATTTTTCTGCGAGAGAGACTAGAAGACATCTACAAGAAATACGTATCAAGAGTATGAGTTTGACGTTTTAGGTGTCATGCATCGTATTTAGAAATGAACATTCATAAAACAATTGAAGAATAATAAATTTACTACATCCATAGGATGTCTTGGGCTTTGCTCGTAATTGAGCCTTGCATGCCGCCATACTTCACCTTCGTAATCATGTGGGCCCCCATGATTACCGGGTCTTTCATATGGTTCGCATGTGTTAGCCTGGTAACGTACACTAAAACCCAGAGAAAATCGAGAAATATGAATGTAACGTATGAAATTCGGAGTGCATCCAGGTGTGGACACGGTGACACCTCAAAGTGGGGTTAGTTCGAACGACGTTTGGTGTGGCATGCTTTGGCCTAATAGGTCCTTCGTACTCTCATCGTTAGTCCCCAGGTAGGCAAACTGGTCCGTTATATTGGATTTATACGAATGCCAACCTAGACAGGACGTTCCGACTACCGGTACTTGTACCTTACGGTTACTACATGCCTGTCGTAGAACTCACTTTGATGAGATTGAAAAATGAAAAATGCAACAAAATCTTGAATAAAGGAAATATGAGGATGATTTGAATATGTGAACATTGAAATATACGTGATGAATGTATATGTAAGCATGTTAAGTTTGACAATAAGTATAACTCATTAAGTATCACACAAAATGATTGGGATGTGTTTGCATGCATTTGTGTGTGTAATAAATACGAAACAAATAAACATCATGAGTTTGCATGTAACCACATAAACAATTAAAATCTAATCAACTATAGTATAGGCTCTAAGGGTCTAATAACCTATCCTATATCCCTATAGTCAAAAGCTCTGATACCAATCTGTCACACCCTGACCCGCAGCGGAAAATGGTAGTCGGGGCATGATTGGGTTTTCATCAAAGCTCATGACATTTACTATAAAGTTTCATATTTATTATTTCTCTTTAAAGAAGAAGTTACAATAAACATACAAACACAACATGTTCAAATACATTTTCATTCAAATTACAAACTAGGGTACAATTACAAAGGAAAAAAAACTAAACGTTCATTCCAAGGCATTAACTTGTTTATTCTTCTAGGCCATCCTATGTGTTTCTTTTCTCAACCGGATCACCTATATCATGTGTAAAAATAGGGTTTTTGGGTCAACATAAGTTGGCGAGTGAATCTTATTTAAATATTTGAAAGGATTAGTTATGTTGGTTATTTGAATAAAATTGTGCATAACCAAATATGAATAAACGTAAATGTCAATTTAATCACAAAACACATAATATCAATAAATGCACAAGCACACACACCAAATGAATGAACAATGAGATCAAGGCTCAATCAAACAGAGCCGATCGAATGAGGCACGCGATGTTCAACTCGTCTCCCACGAGGAACTGATGGGCCTAATGAATTTTTGCACGCAACTTGACAAAATGTAAACACGTATCACAACAAACAATATTTACATCATAAGTTTAGGTCATATAATGGTAATGACACAAGTTTGAATAAACGAAATATTTAGAAGCGACACATGATACACCCCAAAACCTGAATAAAAAAAGGGGAATTTGTAAGGATTCACTCACCGTGGGTGCGTTTCCTGATGACGATGAATGCGCACGAATTTTAGGATTTGATCGACGAGGAAAAAATAACCTAGAATAATAACGAAATGGTTCGGTAAATAAATGGATTTTATTTGAGATTAATAATTTTGATTCATAACCTTAATAGGATTTTTAGATTTATTTTTGTGAGTTTAAGGACATTTTCTAACTTTAAAAATATTATTTTTAAGTATTTTTAAATAATTTTCTGATTAAATAAATTAAAAAAAAGAAATAAAAAAAATGTTGACTTTTGACCAGTTGACCGTTGACCGTTGACCGGTCGAACTGTGTTTATTCTATGCGCTGAGTGAGGTTCTAACTCGTGACCTCTCGTATACGTGCACGCAGCTCTACCAACTGAGCTACGTGTCTAACCCGAAATATTTCTGATTTTAATTATATTTATATACTTTTTAGTTAATTCAGAATTTTATTTAATTAAAAATGTTTCAAATATCATCTGACCGGCTGGCTTAGCGAGGATCGAACCTGTGACCATCGACTTAACTTGCACCCAGCCCGACCAACTGGGCTGGGTGTCTAACCCATCAATATCCGGAATTATACTATATTTATATACATGTTGAAAGATGATCCGAATAGGTTTTAAAAAGATTGGTTTTATTTCAGAAAGTCCGAACAAAGTGTGGCTCGAACCCGGGATGTACGCTTTTGAAATTGCACACAGTCCACCGCTGGACTGTGTGTCTAACCCAGTTAAAATACCAAGTTTTATTATACATATATATTTAGACTGGCTTCATCTTCTTCAACTGAATTAATACCCAGAAACATAACTCGACTGTTATCTATTTTATCAATTCTGGTTACTGGTTTACGAACTAACGGAATTAAATATGAACATAAAAAGGTTTTAAAGGTTCATACCCACTGGAGAACAGAACTTGGATGATTCCGGTGACCAACTCCGGCGAGTTCCAATTTTTCCCGCGAAGCTTAACTTGCGACAGATGCTCTACAGGGAGTTTGAGGTGAGTGTGGGTGACTTCTGTCTGAGCTCTAGAAGTTCTATTTTTAGAGTAAGGCAATACTGGAATGGGTTCGGTTTTCCGGCGACGAGCAGGGATTTTCTGGCAACGTGCTTTGAAAGAAAATTTCGAGAGAAAGAGAGAATGATTCTGAGCGAATCGATCTTTATGAAAAGGTTGGATATTTATAGGGTGAGCAGTGATCAATTGTTGGTTTCGGTTTCGAGTTGAAGTTTTCGGTCAAAAACAGTTATGGGCGAGTTGTCTGCGAACCTAATCGAACGTGATTTAGCTTGATTTGCGTCTAGATTCGCGATTTGGAACGTATTCTTCAGTCAATTGCAGAGAAAAGGAAATCCTGATGATTTCCGGATTGCTTGCGTGCCGTTACAGGGCGGCATTTCTTTGAATTCGGATTCGAAGAGATAATATGATTTAAAAGATTTATCGGTTTGGTTATTTCATATGTTCTGTGAGTGGTGTAACGGTGTGTTGTGTGTTTGGTTATAGGCGAGACCCGGGTTCGAAACCCGGCGTCCACATTAATTTTTTTTATTCATTATTTATTAGTAATTTTTAATTATGGTTTTCAAATTCTAATATATTTATTAATTATGTATCGTTTAAAATTAATTTTAGCAATAAATATGCAACGAAAATTATAACTAGATATTCGATTAATAAACGAAGCGGATTTTGTAAACCCGTTTTTCGACGGATGTTACATGAAACTCGATAGATCGATACCTTTTGCACCTTGGTCACTATGTGATTAATGGTTACTATTGTCATCATCCTACTTACGCATAGTGATCTGTTATCATCTAATCTCATAGCTACATACCAATTGTTAAAATATGTTTTTCGTTGTGTATGAATGGGCCTCACCCTTCATATGATTTTGTTCCTTATGCTTTTGATGTTGGGCCTAGCCCATGTTTTCTTGTCATTGGGCCTAGCCCATGTTTTCCGTGTTATTGGGCCTAGCCCATGTTATAAATAAAATTGGGGCCTCGCCCCCTAGTTGTGACTATGATAATCCCATCACTAGTCATAAAACTCATGCATGTTTCGAAAAGCTTTATATAGCTGTGAAAACCGGTAAGTTTAGCATAAACCTTTCGTAAAACATTTGTGTTCATTGAAATTTGTTTGTAACATGGTTTAGAAATATATGATTTTCGTTCATCGAAACCTTGTATGCTTTTGCAAAACTTGCATGTTTTTCCACCCTCGAAAACATTTATAAAAATGTAAAACGGTAAAAAATGGGGGTTATGAACTCACCTTGATTTCCTTGTGCAAAGCTAGCTTAATGTGATTCCATAATGTCGTCTCCACAACGTGGCTTGCTAGCATGAAATCTAATACATTCCTAAAATGGAATAACTTGTAAGTTTCTAAATATAACGTAGCTAAACTACGTGCCACGAGCTCTACCGAATCGTTAACCATACGATTCTATGAAAGTGTCATTTGTCTTAACTCGGTTAACCAACCTATGGTTTTCTTAGAAACGATTCTGTTTTTTAGCGACTTGAAATATATGTTTACATATAAATGTCACACCCTCAATTTCCACTTGCGGAGTATTACCGCGAGGCGTGTGATCAAACCAGAATCTCAGACACTAGCAATATCAAACGACTCTATATGATTTATTTAAACGTTTTCCAAAAACATTTGTTGTAAATATGCGTAGTCATTTTCAAAATATCAAGGTTTCAAAGTTTAGCGGAAGCATTAAAATAAAGTAACGGGCGCCAACATAAACGCCAAAACCAAAATCCCAAAAATTATTCGTAAATAAAGACTCGATAAAAATGCCTTGATCAAATGCAAGTGAGTGCACCTAGCGCTCCTAGCGTCCTGAGAAACATGCAAAGAAACAAGTGTCAACATTAAAGAAGAGTGAGTTCACAGGTTTTTATAAGTTCACAAGTTCGGTTTAAAAGATTGTTTTCCCCCGTTATCCCTAACTCGGGATAACGACATAGTTCCATTATTCCTAACCTGGAATAATAATGTTGGTTCGTAATTAAGTTCAATGTTAACATGTAGGTAGCAAGCCTAAAATTACGTCACGTAAGAGTTCGCGATCGAAGCTGACTGTTGTTGCCTCTGTGTTGCCAGGTCTATCACTGACCATGGCGAAAGTAGGCCAAATTAATCACCCGTTGACCATTCCCGGTCGGCTAGCGCGACTAGCTCGGGTGGGGCTTGTCGGGCCCAGTAGTACTACTATAATTTCCCCGCTATCTAACCCAATACTAACGATCCAAGAGTTGGTTGAGGACTTCCGTGATAAAGCTACTTAGTGACCATAACATACATTAACATTAACTTAGTTACCGAATAGTTAACTACGTTAATTTCGCATAACGTAAAAGATAGAGTTGTAGAGCGTATACATGTTTCTCCCCCTGTTGTTCAAAACCGGATAAAATAGGGGCCGTGAACTCACCTTAAATTGCTCGGTTAGTTAAACGCAAAAGAAGCAAATGATGAAACCGCTAATCGCGTCCTAACATGTCAACCGATTCAAAGTTAAAGTGTGAACACACTGACACAAAACCCTACGCATAACTAACACACAGTACGGCACACGTAATAACCAATTCGAAACCATAATCATGCATGCAAAGTATCACCTCACCAAGTAATGATCAAACCAACTTGTCATAAACACAGGATAACTCATACAAGAGTTAGGTACACACAAACGCAAGTTATCATGTTTCAGCTTGTACACTCATAACCGGGCTGTTTTCGGGATTTTTATAAAATAGTTCCAACGTTCCAAAAATTCCAATTTTTTTTACAGGAGGTGTCAATTAGACTGTAGAGTTTTGTGTAAAATTTTCAAATCCTAAATCTTTACCAATTATTTATAAACATTTATATACTAGGCTGCAGTCAGATTCGTCGCTTTCTGACTGCAGTCCACGAGAAAAATCATTTAAAAATTATCATTCATCCAATTAACGAAATTCCAGTGGGAGATTTTCGGAAATTCCCGTCTCCAATCACTGTATAGATTTCGTGACATAACCCCATACAGACTATGAGATCCGACTCATTAAACAACCTGCAAATTCTGCAGAATTTACGCAGCTTCAGCTGCTTCACTAAATGACCATTTAAAAATAGCAAACGACCTCAGAAAAATATGAATCTGGCGCCATTTGAAGCGTTTTTCAAAAATACACGTTTTAGGCTTCAGAAAATCCACTTTTCGATAAATAATGATCAGCTTACAGCCAACTGAAGTTGGCTGTAAATGTCAATCAGCTTACTGTTTTCGACTTTATCGCATTAGAACATGTGTAAACGGCCATGACGCTTAGTTGTATTGATTAACAGCAGGTTAACTTGTCAAATATCATCATATATATCAATATTCATGCAAACCCTAAATATATATCATGATCTTTATCGATAAAACGCAGCCTACGATTTTAATATTCAACATATCATCACAACCGCAAAGATTCGCATATTCATCCGAACTAATCATACACCACAACACTTTTCATAATAATAATCATACAAGCACATAATCATGATCAAGATTACACAAAACCTAGTGTGAATCGCAATACAATTAAACCCTAACCTTGAAACGATGATAATTAGCGAACCGGGACAAGCTTGGAATCGATCCGAGGGGTGTAGACTTGCGCGACCGAGAGAGGGGGCGGGGGCTGCCGTCGACTTCAACTAGAGTGTTAGGGTTTTATTTTTTTTTGAAGGTTTCCCACAACATGCATGTATGTATACATGAGGGGGGGGTCGCGATAGGGGGGTTTGGGTTAGTTCCTTGGGCCCCAAGGATGGGCCGCAAGGAAGTGTGGGCTGCAAGGGGGTTTGGGTGGCGGGTTGGGTTTGCTTGGTCGCGAAGTCGAACGTTTCACAGGCTTGGTTCGGTTCGGCTTATAAATAGAATTCACTAACCGTTCATTATAATCTAATACGACTCGGCAATTATTCACAAACGTCTAATAACACATAGCACGTAATTCAGATACAACCCGTTAGAATTTCCAAATATTTTGTATTAGCGTAGTTATTGCGAGCGCGTAATTTAATTCTCCGAATTAAATTAGCGTAGGAATGAATAACAATAAAGTAGCGCGTTTAAGATGCCTGAAAAGCCGGGATGTCACAATAAACATAACTATATTTCATGAAATCATATTTAGTCGTCATGTACGTCAACGGATAATAGTACGACGCTTCGTAGTTTTCGTAATATATAATGTATATATACTCGAAACTATGTCCGTATAGGTAACACATTTCGTATCCGGGCAAGAGTCTGGCGTATCGTTTATAATAAATAAATAACGATGTAATCGTACGCTTGTTATAGTCTTGCGGAGTTGCGCCGTACTTCGTTTATCCCCATGTTGAAAGAATTTTCGTCCCGAAAATTGAGTAAACGCGGTTTAGAATGCAACGCACAAAGATTCAGTTTGTTAGAATGGTACAAGTAAATCCCAGGCTGTCATATCATCCCCATGTTGAAAGAATTTCGTCCCGAAATTCAGTTGGTGGTAACGTCAGATTGCTGCTCAGCTGCAAAAAGGTGTGGATATTTGCTTTTCATTTGGTCCTCTCTTTCCCACGTGAACTCTGGTCCACGCTTAGAGTTCCAACGAACCTTGACGATCGGTATCTTGCTGTGCCTTCGAGTCTTAATCTCACGGTCCATGATCTCGATAGGTTGTTCCACAAAATGCAGTTGCTCATCCACTTGAATCTCATCCAATGGAATGACTAGGGTCTCATCTGATAGACACTTCTTCAGATTGGACACGTGAAAAACGTTGTGAACTCCACTGAGTTCGGCAGGAAGGTCTAACTGATAAGCTACGGGCCCGATACGCTTCAAAATCACAAATGGGCCTACGTACCGTGGATTTAGTTTGCCTCGTTTCCCAAAATGAATTACTCCATTCCAGGGTGACACTTTCAGTAGGACGCGGTCACCTACTTGAAATTCGAGCGGTTTGCGTCGTTGATCAGCGTAACTTTTCTATCGATCCCGTGCCGCTGCCATGCGGTTTCTGATTTGCACAATCTTTTCAGTAGCCTCAAGTATCAACTCAGGACCTGTGAGTTGACTGTCACCGACTTCTGCCCAACAGACCGGTGATCTACATTTGAGACCGTACAATGCTTCAAACAGTGCTGCCTGAATACTCGTATGGTAACTGTTGTTATACGAGAATTCCACTAAAGGCAGGTGGATTTCCCAACTGTTCCCGAAGTCAACCACGCATGCCCTAAGCATGTCCTCCATGGTCTGAATGGTCCTTTCACTTTGACCATCCGTCTGAGGGTGATAAGTTGTGCTCATATCTAAGCGTGTACCCAACGCTTTCTGAAGTGACCGCCAAAAGTTGGACGTGAAACGAGCATCTCTGTCTGAAATGATGGACGTTGGCACCCCGTGCCTAGAAACTACTTCCTTAATAGATGCGAGTCAACTTATCCATCTTATCTGTTTCTTTGGTCGCTAGGAAGTGTGCAGTCTTAGTTAGACGATCCACGATTACCCAGATGGTATCGCAACCACCGGGAGTTCGCGGGAGTTTAGTGATAAAGTCCATCGAGATCTGATCCCATTTCCACACTGGGATCTCAGGTTGTTGAAGTAGCCCTGATGGCTTCTGGTATTCTACTTTGACTTTCGCACAAGTCAAACACTTGCCCACGTAGGTGGCTATATCCGCTTTCATGTTGGGCCACCAGTACGCGGCTTTAAGGTCTTGATACATCTTATCTGAACCA